>VDFB02171391.1:0-39317 GCA_007258455.2 Sequoia sempervirens
ATATATATATATAAGTTTGTGCAAAAATGCATATATATCCTATTCTTTTCAAAACAAGTTTCTGTATGAAGTTGCGAGAAGGCATGTTCCTTTTTCTATGTTATTTTATTAGAAGATTGTTTTTAACAAAAATATATATATATATAAATAAAAATTAAAAAAAAAATTATTGGGGAGGGGGTCGACAACTATCGTACCCCCCATGTGGCGTAGCCTACCAATGTTGTGCACACCATTCCAAGGACTGTTGTGCAACATTCCTTTGGACTGTTGTATGTAGCCTTCGGGGGCCATGACCTCCCTTATGGGGAGGTTTGTAGCCTCCCTGTAGGTTGCATACTTTTTTATATAAAATTTAAATTTTATTAAATATAAATTTTAATTTATAAAATTTGTTTTTTATTTAATTTGTTTTATATTAATATATATTTATTATATATATATATGTATATATGTATGTATATATATATAAATATATAATATGTTCATATTTGTGGGGAATTATATAATCAAGTGGTTTTTATATTTAAATATATTTATATATATTTATATGTATATATACTAAGCAATATGTATATATATATGTGTGTGTATATATATATATACGTATATGTATACATGAGTATGTACTGAATGAAAATATATAAAAATATTTTGAATGTTAGTTTCAATGTTTGGTTTCATGCTATACGGCACAAATTCAAAATGAATAACTTATAAATCAAATTGAGTGATTTTTGGTAAATTAAGTAAATTGGGAAAGTTCTTTTAATTTCCATGGTTGAAATCATGTTCTGAGTTAATTTATAATGTTATTGTGAATATATTAAAATTGCATTCTTTTACATAATCTTATTGTTGAATAGTTGTTTAATTCTTTGGTTTTCTTTATGCTCTTCATGGTTTCACTTAATTAGGTTATGTCATGTGGGAAAAAACCTTAAGTTAGTTTATCCTTCTATAGAAGCTTAAGTTGTTGTTTAAGACTTCCAGAGGCATGGGAAATGGTGGTTTGTCATATGGTTTTAATTTGATGCTTGATCCCATTTAACGTTAACTATGATTTTAAGTTTACACTTGGGTTGTACCTATTTTTATGGGTGTATTTTATGTGACTATTGGCAAGATGGTTTTTCCTCATGGATGTTCCATTTTTTATCCAGTCTTGTTGGTACAACCACTTGGTATTGGATTTCATGTTTTGGGTTTCTAGGGAGAGTGGCTCTACGTGGGCGCTGGTGCACAAAGGGGTTGTCAGGATAACCCATGTTAGAGTTAGAGTAATAAGTGATAACCTAATTAATTAAGTAGGGGGTGGGTAGTAGAACATTAACAAGATAATTATGGATTCCTTGTCCACCTGTTAGGGCTTTCATAGACTAAAGGTGAGCTGAGAAGGTCGTGGTTGGCAAGATAGTTGCCTCGTCTCCACGAGAGGTTAACGGTTTCAAACGATTCACCCTATGGGGCCGATACCTAGAGAGGCTGTCAGGATAACCATAGATGAGCATCGGTGCCTTGAGAAAGGCAGTCAAGATAGCCCATGTAGGACTATGCGATGACACTCTCCTCTAGCTTCCCCATTGAGTTTTTTTTTATTGCTAACCTATGGAAATGGTCTATTGATGATATGTTTTGGTGATTTATTGTTGTTATGTTTTGGAAGTGGTCTTCTGATATTATGTTTATCTTGTGTGTTCTTTTACTTTTCATTTTTGGAGTTTAGTCTTGTATTATTGTTTGGATGTGCTTGGTTGGGGATCCTTCCTTATTTACTCTTAGCACAGCAGTGATCGGGTGGAACGTTCTACACACCCTATTAGGTCCCCTATTACGCTGTTGTTCCATTCAGTGCAAAGTTTGCAAATGTAGCTTGATCCAAAGTTCTTATCTCACCTGATGTATACTTGTACCCTAGATGTATTATATGTATTGATGTTTAACTCCCATATTTGTTGGGAATATTTATGATGTGATTTTGTATATGTACTCTATGAGAAGTATTAGAAGACTGATGTAATGTATATTCACACCATGTAATTCATCCTTGTACTATAATTGTATATACTATTAATGTTATGTTGTATATGTGGAAATATGTACTTTATATTTCCATGTTTAATTTATTGTAATTTTCATGTATGGTTTTATATGAATTATTCCTATCACTTTGGTTATCGTTTATGAATGTGTAAATGAAGATATGTGAATGAATCGATTACGCTACTGGAAATTTAATGTTACATCTATTAACTTTGGGATAGTTTTGGGTAATGTCACCTCATGTACCGCAATGAACTTAGGCGTGTAACTTGAAAAAAATAGTTATGTTAGAAAACTTAAAGTACATTCTTTATGTTTAAAAAAAAAAATTGTTGCTTTTTAGTTGTTCTTTTGGGGTTTGCGCGATGGGGCATTACATGATTTGAAACTGAGTGTATTCATTTTATTAGATCACATTTTTCAATTGGTGCTTGAAAGGAACAACTGTCTTCTCTCATTTAGATTTAATTAGAAGGTTAAAGGACATTGCTTGATTGTGCTTGAAGGTGGTAGGTGATTATGCTCTCACCTTGTGTAAACTAGATGATCAGAAAGTTAGACCCATCTATAATATGTTTTGAACCTCAGAGGGGCTTGCATTTAAAGAGGGAATGACTCCAACCAGTTTTTCACTTGGGCTGGTATATAAAACCATGAGTCTAAATTTTCAAATCCTCACGGTATGTAGGCCTTAGCCATGTAGTGCCATTCAAAAATAGGTATCAAACTTTTCTTGTAAAAGGTGTAAGAGCCCCTAGTAGATTGGTTAAAGCCTAAAGTGGCTTGCTATACGCTCGTGAGGTTTTGTGCCCCCGAGTATTTACTAGAACCTTTTTTATTAGTGGCCAAAATCTCATCTATTTTCTAGTGCAACAATGGTTGTTGCGAAGGAATCCACATTCTTGAAGTTCTTAGTAGAGGTGATCAACCCACCATGGGAGATTTATAGGGGTTGGAAGCTTGGTTGACATGAGAAGGGACTGGACTGTAAGGGGGAGCCCATGTGGCCAAACTTTTGGATTCATCTGCTAAGAATAAGTGTGCTTGGGGAAACACATGTGGAATCTAGCAAACATTGTCCTTTCCAACCTCAAGATTTGTGCTTGTATTGCTAAAATCAAACAACATTCATGATTGAAAAAAAACTCAAATTTGTTTTGTCTATTGTGCCTTGTGTGTGTGTATTCAAAAACTTGTCAAAACAAATCAAACATCACATTTTTCCAAACAAGGTATTTAAACCAAGGATTTGCTCACTTCATTTCCCATCATTCCATCACATTCATTTAGCTTAGTTGCATAACTTAAATGAATCTTAGGTTGTATACACCTTTTTGAAAACTTTGGAATAGGAAAACTTACCATATCTTGTCATAAGACCATTGCTACAAAGAAAAATTATCATTGACTTTATCACTTTTCACATTAGTCCTTGTCATTTCAGTGTAACGTTTAAACTCACCAGTCTAATTTAAGTCTTACCTTGTCAAACTTGTCACTTTTCATCCACTCTCCTTGAGGTTATTGATAATTTTATTTAGAAATATTGGACTATCTTAGGTTGGCTAATAACTCCTTCCTCAATTTTCACAACAAAGGTGCATAGTTCATACCATAGTCATCTCAGTTGCATATCATTTATTTTTTTAACACTTTGCATTAGAATCATCACCCTTTTAGACTCGGTCATAATTTAGATTATAGTGACATTATCATTACCTCATTTGGAAATTCTCAAAATACCAAAAATACCAAGATATATATATATATAGTTGCATTGCATTTAGGCATACATTATTCCAAAAAACCAAAAACATAGTTTTAGTCTCATAACATCCACTTTCTCTTTGCAAATCCTTTCATGGTTGAAACTAGATCACAAAGAAGATGAAAAGACATGGCTTCCCCATGGAAAAATGAATTTGTTAACCCATTTACAAACTCATGAAATGGGACACCTGGACCTTACCAATCCCTATTTGAGAAATTTGTCACTAGAGACCAAAATGGAAACATTATCATAGAAGAACTAGAAGCTGCTACCCAAGATCTCAAGTTTTCCTCTTTTGTGGATGAATTCTTGGCACAAGACCCTCAAAGTTACCTAGCTAAACTATTGACAAAAGGTGCCACATTACCACCCATTTTTTATGCCAATAAATTAAGAGCATCATCCACATCCATCAACCAAAATCAAGGAAACAATAAAATTGTCTCTAGCAGCTATATCCTAGAAGTTAACACATCAATACCATTAGGAGGAGGCACACAAGATGCAACAATGATTCAAACCACCTTATTTGACACACAAGGAATTACAGAAGGCACAACACAAGGGATGACCTTTAACGCAACACAACCAATGACACATTCCTTAACACATTCCATGTCACAATCCCTTGGTTCCACACTTAATCCATTCAATACAAACAATATATCTTCAAATCCATTTGGAACATCAAGTGCCACATACATTATATCTTCAAATCCATTTGGAGCATCAAGTGCCACAAACACCACATCATCAAAACCATTTGGAACAACTAAGGCCTTGAACACCACGTTATCAAATCTTTTTGGTACAAATAAAAGGACTAGAGTTCATATCCATGGAACAAACATAAACACCAATATGTCACAAGGTCCTAACATAAGTGTTCCTCAAACAACTCCTCAAGAATCTTTTCAATTCAACACTCAACATCCACAAGGTCCAAAAACTTCTAATATTTTTCATACGCAATCCAATACTTACATCCCAACTCAAACTTTCACATCACAAATTACAACTCATACCACATAGATTCCTCAAATCCAAATTCCAAACACAACTCAAACATTCACACCTCATGTCAATGCCAACATACCATCCCTTCAACACATTGGATTGCAAAGTACAAACATTGGGCCTTACCAAAATATAGTTGCAAACACTGTAGATACAACACTCACACCATATGATGTCCTATCCAATCAAATTTTGGCCTTGAAAAATCAAATTGGAAACATGACATTATCAAATAATAAAACTTACTTTATCCAAGAGTTATGTCCTTACCCATTTGATAGGACATTATACATGCCTCCTTTTCCTCCAAATTATGTCATGCCAACTTTACCCAAATATAAAGGAAGAGGAAACCCCATTGAACATGTGAGAGAATTTCATACAACCTTGATCGAAGTTTCCTCAAAACAAACATATTTGATGAGACTATTTCCTAGGAGTCTCACAGGACATGCTTTAGAATGGTTATCCCACCTACCGACAGACATATGATCATGGGATGAACTGGCTGACAAATTTATCACCAACTTTTCCTTTAATATTGAAAATGACATCACTATTGCTACCCTATGTCAAACTAAACAAGAAGATGGTAAAGCTTTCATAACTTTCTTCCAAAGATGGAGAAGTTTAGCTAGCCACTATCCTGTTGAAATTCCTAAAAAATAGAAAATTATCATGTTCATGCAAAACCTAAATGCAAACTTAAAATATGCATTGGAGGCTCATTGTTGTTCCACATTTGCTGACCTTGTTGAAAAAGGGGTCAATCTTGAGAAAAACCTTATCACTAAAGGGGAAATTAAAACTTATACCAAAATGCAAAATGCACAAAAAATATCAAATGACAAAAAAAAAATTTGGTCCTGTAACAAGAACGTAACAAATGATGGAGTTGTAGATGTGAAAGTGGTGAACAAAGTAGGTCCCACATTGACTCTCAAGGAACCTAACATGAATAATAACACACCATATGTTTCCAACCAAGCAACTAACGTGATACAAAATAATCAAGGACAAGGAAACCCAAGACAACCAAGGCAATACCCACAGAGACAATACACTCCTTTATCAGAACCATTTGCATTTTTCCTAAAGAAGCTAGTACAATCAAACGTCATACAACTCCTAGAACCTAAACCATATGATCCAAGACAATTCAAACCCTCTTGGTGGGATGAAAATTCCTTTTGTGAATACCACCGCATCAAAGGGAATAAGACCTCATCATGCCGTAAGTTGAAGAACATGATTCAAGACCTAATTGAAAATGGTACCATAGAGGTCGAGGGACAACAAAAAACTTCCAATAAAGACTATAAAATTTTCAAGAATCCATTGCAATACCATGGAAGAGCCTCTAGTTTGGGTCAAAAGATAGACAACCATGCCAATTATACCAACGCCTCTTTTAACTACACAATTATTAACCACATCTGAGCTGCTAATGATTACGTTAATACAATCACCATTAAGAAGCAACCTAAAATTATTGTTACCGCCTGCAGAGCTAAGATTACTATATCTGGTCCTCCTCCAAAGTAGCCACAGTATAAAGCCCAATATAAACTTGTTGACCAATTGGGAAAGACACCTACACAAATTTCCATCCTTGAGCTTCTACGCATATCACCTAAAGACAAATCTATCCTCAATAAGGCTCTGAAAGAAAACTTTATCCCTACATACTTGGATGTCAACCAATTTGAAGCCATGGTTGGATATTTGGCGAACTCCCACCACGTCTCCTTTTCTGACAAAGATTACTCTACATCCAGCTCAAACCATAATGACCCATTACACCTTGATGACTGGATAAACAACAACAAGGTCAGAGGAGTCTTAGTAGATGGTAGAGTTGGATTGAACATTTGCACTTTAAAACTCATAAAGGTGTTGGGCCTATCTAAAACTTGTGTGGAGAGAACTAAGAGAATTTTCATGAAAGCCTATGATGACGAAGAACATTCTTCTGAGGGAATTATCACACTACATACCAAGGTTGGACCTACAATACTAGATACCACATTCCAAGTCCTAAATCTTGAATTACCCTATAACCTACTCCTTGGCGGACCATGGATCCATGCCATGAAATCCATTCCATCCATATATAATCAATGTATGAAGTTTCCTTATGAAGACACTAAAATTACAGTTGTAGGTGATCCAGACCCCTTTCAATATTGTAGCAATCTAAAAGGGACTACTCAATTCCAAGTGCCTATCCACCAAGAGGCCTCATCATCTCACTACATTGATCCCTCTTCATTGACCAAATCATCCACTCCATTTACCCCACCATCAAACCACAAGGTACAAATTCATGACAAGGGATGTGGAGAATATCACATGGATAATTTACCAGTGAATGAAAATGCTAATGCTACTGGAAAAGATCAAAATTCTAATGTTGATGTCAAGATAACTATAGAAGGAACACAAAAAGATGGTTGTGCTTGGATTGAAACGTTTTGGGACCCTAATGATACATCATCCTTTTCCATATCTACTTCCACTCAATCTTTTCATATCTATAATAACCCCCTATTTGACCAAGACATTTACAATAACCCACTCTTTCATCATGACCCCACCAAGGATATCCAATCATCATCCTTCCATCCCACCTACCCTAGGCTAGGATATGAATCTCCTATTTTCACCTATACTAAGTAATCTTTCCAAGTCATTAAGGATGCATAAGCCTCCTTTGATGTTAATAGTACTAAAAAGGATAGTCCAAAAGATTCCATAGAAGGCATCGCTACTCCCATTCATCCACTAAAAATTCTTGTCACTTCACCTACTTTCCCCATCTCACTCACATCCACTCGCATCATAGACATGGATCAACAATTCATAGCTCAAGAAAGGAATAAAGGAAAAGCTCCAATGAATGAGATATATTTAAAAGGAGATCAAAAATAAAAAGATATATTGCAAAGAAAGGAAGATCAAGACAAGTCCCTTAGCCAAAATAAAAATCTATTGGAAAAATCCAAATCAAAAGAAGATCAAGAAAAGTACCTTAGCCAAAATAAAATGATATTGAAAAAATAAAAAATAAAATTCAAAAGTGAAAACAAGAAAAAGTCGATCTCCAAGTATGCCTCTCCATAAAAAATCATAGGGGCATCTATCAAGGAAAAAAGTCAAACAAAGAGCTTGTTGATCCAAGATCTCCATCCATGTCACTCGAACTCATACCATATATTCCATTCCACCCATCCATGTTCACATATCTATCATATCCATCCATTGGTGATGTCTTTCAATGTATCTTTGACGACAACCCCTTCTCATACTCTAGCTCATTGGTTGTCCAAGCTCCTTTTGAACGGAAGCCTGATGGCCCACATAGTGTGCACATTAGGGATCCTAGAACAACCTCTTTCATCCACCACATCTATCATCATTCATATTTTCCACTCGTACTCCTCATCCCAATCAAGTCCTTTCATCCAGCACGGTCATCCACATAGGATCAGGGCATCCTCAAGGCAATCTATGGATCTATAATTTATCAATTTTATGCCTAACTTTAGAGAGCTAGAGAAAAATTCCTAAAAAAAGGAGAAAAAGTCCTAAAAAAACTACAAAAAAAAGAGAAAAAGTCCTAAAAAAATATAAAAAAATGAGAAAAAGTCCAAAAAATAACAAAAAAATGAGAAAAGGTCATGAAAAAATGGTCACCCTAATGAAAACCTGGCAAACAGGTGTCTTGGTGACAATAAGAAAATAAAAAAGTAAAGAGAAAAATTTCATCCAATGGTGAAAACCTGGTAAACAGGCGCCCTGGATAAGTACCATGGTGAAAACCTGGCAAACAAGTGCCATGAGTAGTCAATCTTTGCTTTGTCATCTACTATCGCTCTATCTGGTCTTCCACCCTAATTTGTAATAAGTTATTTACTCAAACGGTTGACATCTTGTGTCTTTCTCCCTGCATCACCCATTCATGATAAACCTTGTCCCCTCCCATCCCTATTGGTTCATCTTATACCCAACTAGGGAAATATCATTGATTGACACTAGATTATGCATTTATCATTGGAAGTCACTATGCTTAAAAAAAATAAAAAAAAAATCATAAAATGTCCTAAAAAATCCAAAAAAAAAATCATAAAATGTACTGAAAATAATCCAAAAAAATAAAAACATGTCAAAACCAAAAAACATTCAGAAAATGCTCAAAAATCCCAAAAACAAAAGTCAAAGTCTGTCGAGTCAGTCATGTCAGTCTTTGTCATTGTCAAACTACATGTCTCTACGACTGGACGTAGGCAAGGCCATCTATCAATGTGCCCCTAAGGCATTAGGTCATTCTTTAGGTGTTGTCAAATAAAATTATGATTCAGTCCTTTGTTGTCAAAATAAATTCAAGGGTCATTGTCGAACTACGAGATCTAAGCGCATTGCTACATAGGCAAGGCCATCCGTCGACGAGCCCGCGAGGCCGCCTAGGTCAGTCTTTTAGGGTTCATCAGATCAGTCAAAATAAATTAGACATTGTCCACTTAGACACAACATAATCATCTACACTTCAAACACAAATCCTGAATTAAGACGACAAGCAAGCTAAAAAGTCTCCAAGTCAAATTAGTCATTTGTCAAATCAATTGAACTAGTAAAATTGATCACAATTAATGGTCTTATACATGATATGTCCTTCCTGAAACTAGACATTGTCAATATCCTCTTTTTTCATTTTCCTTATATAGGTAGTTGCATGATCAAAACTAGACTTGACGTCTTATACGACATGTTTCTTTTCCTAATACCATGCCTTGTCAAACTAGTCCACTCGTTGCTCACATCACACACTAGTAAATGCTTATTGGAAAATAATTTGAATGGTTGTTGACCTTGTTGGTCTATTTTTTCTTATCTGTTGGATTTTATTTCATCATTTACTAGCTACTTTGAGGATGTCCCACAAAGTATTTAGAGGAGTGATGATGTCTCATGACTTGTCTTTTATTTGATTATTGTTTGCAGTTTGTCTTGACAAAAAGACTGGGGAAACTTTTCCCTTAGTATGAGTTAGGACATTCCTTGCCTATGACTGCCTGTTTTATAGATGGATGAACTTGCACACCTTGGTTTGTCATAGCATGGTGTTTGTTATCCATTTGTCACATTTTAACACCCAATGATGATTAAATGCAAAAGCCTTACATAGAAAAATATATATCTACAAATTATCTCAACTAGCACTATCTCACCATCCACATCTTCATTGCTAACATCCATCTCTTCCATGCTAACATTCATCTTTTCCACTCTAACATGTTTCTTCTATTCTACCTCCTCCTCATCCTTTACTCTTTTTTATCTGTCCTCTCATAAATTTTGAGAGCACACTCATGTTCTTTGAACCTGCCTGCCCTCTCGAGGGGGCATACAACAACCTCCTCATCATCCTTCCTCATTCTTCCATTCACTAGGGCATATTTTTTTCTTTGACACAATGCAATAAACTGCATTGTATCAAAGAGGGGAAAATGTAGACACCTAAAAATTATCATTAGGTCTATGGATTAATTAAAACCCTTTCATCATCCTTGATAATTAAATAATCTTAATTATTTAATTATTATCTAATGTTGGAAAGTCTTCTATTAATTAAATAATCTAAATTATTTAATTAATTCTTTTTTTAATCCTTCTATCTTTTCTTTTGGTTAATTAAATAAATTATTATTTATTTAATCACGTCACTAATATCTTCAACCTCTATAATTAAATAAATCTATATTTATTTAATTATCTATCATTTTCTACTATAATTAAATAATTATGACAATTATTTAATTATTCATTTTAGCCTCTTCTAACAAAAATTAATTAAATTTTGATTTAATTAAATGATTTTCCTATTTGTTCACCTTTTTGAATTAAATTTCTATTTAATAAAAAAGATAACTCGTTTTTTTCTCTTGGAATGAGATATTGTTCCCATTATTTCAAAAGGAAATTTCCCTCTTCAAACTACTTGATTTTATCAAAAAATCATCTAGTTTCCTTTTTCTCTTTCACTTTTCATCTTATCCCATCCCATCTTGATTAATTATAGCCATCGATCAAAATAAAAATATTCCAATTTCGTCCGTTCATTTTCCATCTGTCTCTCTATAAATGCAATTGTCATTTATCATTTTGATCATCTAGAATTTGAATAGGCTATCGTGTTGTTTGATAATTAG
Source organism: Sequoia sempervirens (assembly GCA_007258455.2). Taxonomy (NCBI): domain Eukaryota; kingdom Viridiplantae; phylum Streptophyta; class Pinopsida; order Cupressales; family Cupressaceae; genus Sequoia; species Sequoia sempervirens. The sequence goes on from VDFB02171391.1 coordinate 11,041, forward strand.
ATTCTTCAATATTTTTTTGTCTTAGTCATAGGCTAGATAAGTGCATAAAGAATTATAATTCTAAGTGCATTTCGTATCTTTTTGGCAAAATGGAGAAGAACAATAGAGGTCAATCAATGGATGCTTGAAGACTATGTGACTTTGTTTCATATTTTTATGTTTCTTGCTTTCTTTGTTCTCTATTGTTGATTGGGGTTTTGTTTATTATTCTATTTATAATTAATCTGAAAATTCTACCTTGATCACACAAGAATACCTCTGTAATTTACAACAAGGAATGGATAGATATCTAGCTTTTAGAGCACGCTTGAATCCACTTGATCTCTCCTTCAAATCCTAAAACTATGAATTTCTCTCTACAATTCCTTTGCATGCTTCTCTAAAAATACATATGCCTCTTGAAATATTAGAATTTATTTCCTTCATTCCAAATGCTTTCACAATAAATGCTTCAGATTGTGGGTAGATAACTTTGAAAAATTATGTGCACCTCCATTCTGCAAACTTCATTCTTCACACATGTGACTAAAGAAAAAATTCCTTAAATTCATTACCACATTAAATATACTTTTTTCATAATGTGACCTAAGTATGGATGAGGGGGTTTATTAAATATTTCTAATAATTACTCCCCCTTAGTCATTGCTAGACTCCAAAATTGATAGGCGTATCTGCATTGGAGGTCGGCAAAAATAAGATTGATGATTCTGGTTCAACTTGATTGAATTCTCTTTCCTTTCTCAAGATCCTTTTCATATCTCTTCTTACTTCTTTTGGATTAATGATTTGTTCATTATTATTCATCAAATAGTTATTTTTTCTTCTTTTATAGTTATCAGTAGGGTGTTTTGGATTGCTACATTTACAGGAAACAACATTTTTCCTTCTGTTCTTTCTTTTATTCAATCTATTTTCACACTGATTAGCTTTATGTCCAACCTTCTTGCACTTAAAACATTTTTTAGAGAATGATAGAGTATCATTAATTTAACTTGTGTACTCCTTTTCCTTATGACACAATTTATTGCAGGAATGACAAACACCATTGAAAGAAAAATACCTTTTAGCATCAAGTTGTTTGATGGGAGTTCTTCCAAAATTGATTCTTAGGTTCTTATCTATCCACTTTTGCACTGAGTCTTCTTGTCAGAAGCTTTTTTTTCTTTTGAACTCTCACTTTCTTCAAATCCTAAACCACTTTTATCCATTTCTAGTTTCTGAGAAGTAATTAACTCATCAAGCATTTTAGAGCTTATCTTAAATTTATCCTCAAAACTTCTTTCCTTTTCTAGATCAGATCTCAATATTTCTGCTTCTTGCTCAAGTTTGATGCATTCATCCATTTTCTCTTGAATTCCAACTTGTTGACATCCTTCAATTATTTTTGCTTCTTCCAGTTATTCCAACAGTCTAGTGATCTCAACATATTTTCTTCTTAATTGATCACAGGAATCTTCAAACCTTGTCCTTAAATATTTTATACAATCATTTCCTTCCTTAACCTTATTCTTCAAGTCTTTAATTCCTTATGAATATCCGACATAGATTACTTCAACAGGAAATTTTTTCTTATACTCAAATTCTGGGACCTTCCTTAAGCTATTAGGCTCCTTTAGAGGAACCAAGCTTTGATACCAATTGCTGAACATCTAGAATACTAAGAGGGAGGGGTGAATCAATATTCCATAGAACCATTCTAATAAAATCCATCTAACCATTATCACAATTCTAATTGAATTATCAAGATAGAACATAGAAAAAAATCAATGCAACCACAGACATGAACACCAAGATTTTTATGTGGAAAACTGAAAAAGGGAAAACAACGGTGAGGAATAACTCACAATATATTATATCTAGATACAAGATATTGCAAGGCTCATTTCAAGGAATCACTATCCTTGAAAGGCTCACAACCCGAATACAAAAGATGACTAACCGATAAGATACAAAGATAGTGGCTCATTGCCAAAAGTTTGAACTGACAGAATACACCTTCAGTGTGTAGGGTTTAGTTCCAATGAAGCTCAGATTATGAAGTACTTCCTCACACAATAGTATCTCAAAAAAATTTCTTTGATCCTTGACTGATAAAAGATTTAGGCTCAGATCTTCATATCCCCCTAAATCCTCTTCACACCTTTCTTCCACTTTCTCTCTTAAACAAATATTATATATACAAGTATATCTTATTCATCAATTAGGTCATTCTAATTAGATGAAAATAAAATAATCGAAAAACTCTTGTCAGCACCATATATGATTTAAAACATTTTATCTACATAGTGCATTATACCAAGTTGGCTAACATCGATAAAGCATAAATAGTCTCCTAAATGTATGGCATACATTAGGTCAACCAAGACTAGCACTTAATTTTCCAAACCAACATAAAATCCTAAAAAAATTCCTTCTAGATCTGAGATCAAATCAATTTCTCATCATATTACCATCATAGAGACTACCATTAAAAGAGCAGCAATATAATGTTCTGATTAAGAAAATGCAAAGTCTCCTACAGTGATATGTCGAGCAAGGAACAACAGTAAAATAGAAAGTTGAACTCTATCATAGATAACTTTTTGCTCACAACCAAACACTTCGTAATATCTAGGATATAGTTTCTTGAATGAGACATGACAACATGGTTAAGAGATTAGAATCATATCTTTTATTGCGATGAATTCTGGAATCAAATACCAATGCACTGGCTAATCACAAAAGACTACTACTAGTAGAGAATAACTTCTAGTAAAATAAGTAAACTTCCCATATAGTTTTCACCATGTTAACATAAATGATAACACAAGAAAAACCAATACAAACCATCTACACTTCATGCTCATGTTGCAAGGCTCCATATTTCCAACATTTTTATGATTCAAGCTAGCATTCAATTAAAGATCTATCACATTCAAGAAAGATTGAAGATTTGCATCCATTGGAGCTACTTCATACATGTTTCCAAAACTTCATTGCTAGAGTTTGGTGAGTTTCAACATTACATTTTGTTCATTCATCATTCTCCTTTCCTATTTCATTTAATTTCAAGGTTTGATTACCAAAATAGGGTTTGACCAAGGAAAACCCCTCTCCACTAACAAAACAACATTTTCCCCTCTCTTTAGTGTGTGGTTTGCAAATCTAGGTTGAAGACACTAAAGATAAAGTTTGGAGAAATTTATCCCATGTTCAAAGTTTTCAAAGTTGTCACCCTGCATTAGAGATCATTGGAAGACATCTACAAGTTGCATATCAAAGTTTCAGTTTTGAAAATCAAGTGGAAAGGATAGAACACACATTCAAGAGCATAATCAAACTTTGAATTTCCAAAAAACCCTAACTAGACTAATATTCCACTTTTGGTGTATGAGTCCCATTATAGGAAAATTTGCACATTTTAGGAGTTCTAGACACCTCTTTGCTATATTTTTGTTCCTACCCAAAAACTGCAATCGGGGACTAAATCACCTAGTCTAGCGTATGAGTCCTAGTCAACATTAAATTCAATGTTTTTAACATTTTAGGACTTCATTTAGGCCTCTAAAAATTCCTAGGTGTACACTTTTGATTTCTCACTTTTTTATTATGTTTTGCATGCTTCTCTAGGTCATTTAGTGAAATATTGCATTGCATTAGGTCTTTCATTTCATTAGTCTTTCCAAGCCCTATCTTGGCGGTTAACCCCTCTTTAGTTTATAATCAAAGCCCAGGACAACCCTATTTCAAGATCTCTTTCTCCTTTGCATACTTTAGACTAAGATCACTAGGGTTTTCCTTCAATGAGAGTGAAGAAGATTGTTACACTATCTCCCAAACATAGAAGCAAATGATTTTCAAGATTTAAATGTCCAATATTGATTGCATCCCATGTTTTTGATGTTGGGGGAATGGGATATTGTGAAATTTTTTCCGTGTAGTGTTGGATTTGATGTTTGTATTATTCCTTTGTACATAATGCTTGAGATTTTATCCCTAAACTACTTTTAGATTAGCCTAAGCCTCTTGAAGACTATCCACTATAGTTAACATAGGGTTACCATTCCAAGAATATTCCCAAAAGTTAACCTTTTCTCCATTGTTAAAAGTCCATAAATAGGAAAGGTGAGAGTACATATTGGCATGTGATGATGAAATTCAATATTTTAAATCCTTCCAATGGATTTGACAAAGGGAAGATTTTGTTTGAGGCTGATGAATCAAGGTACTTGGATCTCATGATCCATCTCCATTTTGATAGAGCTTCCATGTTAGCTTCACACCTAAGTCCAAATTTATCAATTCTATATTTTGAATGCCAGCACCTCCAAAGACTTTGGACTTGCACATTATTTCCTATGAAACTAAAGGTATTTTCCTATATTTGTCCAAATATCCTCTCCACAAAAAGTTCCTAGTTTCTTTGAGAATGTTCTCATGAATCCCTCTTGGTATTTTAAGTATTGATAAGAAGTGATTTGGATTGGTAGATAACACTGATCATATCATAGTAAATCTCCCTACTAGTGACAACCATCTAACCTTTAAGGATTCTACTATAGTTTGCATAGTCAAAAAGATCTTGTGCCAAAATCAGGCTTTCTGAGCCCCCACAAAGAAAGGAGTACCAGGATAGTTGTAGAGTAGTTTGTTCTATATGAATTCTAAGATAGAGAGGATGCAACCAATTACCAGAGTGCTAGTATTTTTAAAAAAGAATTTTTGATTTCCCTGGATTAATCATTTGACCTGAAATGAGACAATAGTTGTCCAACACATTTTTTTTGGCTTCGTGCACTAAAGGATGGAAAAATACTAATGTATCATTTGAAAATAAGTAGTGGGTGCAATAGATGTCTCATGTTGATCTTTTCATACCATTCCATTTACTTGATGCATAAAATGCTGAAATTATCTAGCTCAATGATTCCACCATCAAGATGAAGAGGAAAGGGGAAAGCGGGTCCCCTTTCCTTACTCCTTGAGAGGAAGAGAAAAAACTAGCTGAAGAGCCATTTATGAGGTATAGAAATTTAGCTGATTTAAGATAAGAAAGAATCCATTTGCACTTTTTTGTTATAAAACCTAACCTTTCCAAAACCTTTAATTCGTGAAGCCACAATAGTGGTTTAGAATTGGAATGAGGAAGGAAAACTTGGAAAAAATGAATGCATGAAAAAAAAATGATTTTAGGGGTTCATACAAACCTATTGGTTCGACCGAACGCATTAGGGGTTCGCTAGAACCTAGGTTCAGGTGAACCCTCCTAATACTTTCCTGCCAAAAAAGCCATCAAAACCCTTTATAGAAGGGGGGTTAGCTCGAACCCCCTTTATTCCTCATCCCCTCCTCGAGACACAAAAAATACTTAATTTTGGCACTTCGGAGGTCAGGTTGAGGATGAAAATGGAGAAATCTTCACAAACCCAACTTGAATTAGGTTTTCCTCAGAACGAGCTATCCAACAAATATAATTTTAATATGTTTTGGTTTTATTATGTATTTGTTTTTTTAGTTTTATTAAACATAGGTTTTTCATCGAAAATGAAGGTCTGTTCTGCACATGTGAAAAAATAGCGATTAGCAAAAAAAATTGAAAAATATGAGTGCACCAGATATTGAAGTCATTGATCCAACAAAAAAAATAAAATTGAATTTCGATATATACAAAAAAAAGTTATGCATTATATGGTCACGCTATGTCTGAATTGTAATTGGTTTAACTTCGAAACTTGATTAAAGAAAAAATATTCAATAAAATACTTTCTAACCAAGTGGAAGCACTAGATATCAAGTTAGGAATCTAAATTTGAAAGAATTAGAATTTTATCCTTAATGGAAAAAAATTTATGCATTATACGGTGTGCGTCACTTTTTAAAATGTTGCTTTTGAAAAAACCAGTTTTTGGGAGATGGAAAAAGTGTAATCTGATTCCAAAAATCTGAAAAAAATATTTTTAGAATCTACAGACAAAATGTGATGAGACTCTAGTTTTCATCATCTTTAAATTCTTCATGGTTTAGCTGCTATAGGCCCAAATGTGAAGATTTAGTTTAAAAAATAATTTTAGTGTCTAGTTTGGCCAAAAATTGTAAACCACTATTGTGGGATCACCCTAGAAAATCCTAATTTACTTTGTCATAGATCTTCATCATGTTTAATTTTATGATCAATTAGCTAGAATATTTTCTTGATTAATTGTGTAAAATATTTCATGAGCTATTATTGCACTTTCTATTATCTCTTTTCTTGAAAAAAAACCACCTTGTTCTCTGAGATTATTCCTAGAATGAGTTTGGCAAGCCTTAGGGTAATAGCTTTAGAGAAAATTTTATAAATGGTATTATAGAGGGAAATGGGTCTAAAATCTATAAATGAGGAGCGAGTTTTGACTTTAGCTATAAGAGCAATATGAGTGGTGTTAATCTCTTTTATCATTTTTTTGTTTATACAAGATTCTTCTAGAGCCAACCAGATATCTCTTGCCACAAAATCCCAAATTTTTTGATAGAATAATATAGTGAAACCATCAAACCCAAGATATTTTTCTAGGGAAAGTTCAAAAACTATAGTTTTTACATCTTCCAAGGTGGATGGAGAAAAGGGAAACTTGTTATCATCTAGGATAAGTATCTGTGGAATGAAATTTAAAATATCTTATTCTTTTCCAACCACATTATGGTCTAATTCACAAGTTTGGTGAGGAGGTTGGAAAAAATAAGGACAACCTCAATTTGAATTTGTTGCTCATATTTTAGAAGTTCATTAGATGTGGAATTTATAGAAAATATTGTGTTAGCATTGTGTCTGACCTCAAATGAGTTTTGAAAAGACTTAGTATTCATATCCCCCTCTTTTAACCAAATTTCTCTTTACTTTTGTTTCTAATATATTTCATTTCTACCAAGAACTTATTTGAGTTATTTCTAAAGGTAGTTGTGACAGTGGAAGGATTCATTTTTTATATACTTTAAAATGACTTGTTCATTGAGCACTTAATTTTTTTTTAAAAGAATTTGTTTTGTTCAATTTTGTTTTGAAATAAAGATGGTTCCATTGTTTGACCTACCCTTATATGAATTGGTGGTTTTTTGCTAATTGTAAAAGTTAGAAGCCTATTACAAATGGTGCATTCTCTTGCCATTGTCTAAGTTAAAGAAAACATATGTAATCCCTTTGCCACATGTGTTTAAATTTAAAGGATTATTTAAATTTATTTGTTACATAATTCCCAACAATATCCAGTTGGATTGGATAATTATTTGAACTAGAAAACAAGAGGATGGAAGAGAAAAATTTAAAATTCTTGTGTTAGTCCAAATTATGGAGAGGATAAATATACCTAACCTCTTTGCAAATGAAACAAAAATTCTTTCTTCTATTTTTCTAGGTAAATTTACCATTAGTTGGTACACAATTGGAATGAAGAAAATAGGAGGGGGGGTTCCACCTTTTAGGAGATGGAACACAAGGGGGTCCTATTTCACTCTATTTCATTCAAGGAAACCCTAGAGATCTCAATCCAAGGATAGAATAAATGAAAGAGATCTATAATAAGGTATCCAAGGGTGTGATAAATGACTAAAAGAGGGTTCACCACAAAGAAAGGGCTTAGAAAGACTAGGACTGTAAAAGACATGAAAAATCCAACTATATGACCTAGATTATGAAACTAAAATACACAATAATATATAGAGAAAGGAGAGAGGTGCACCTAGAAATTGAAGAGGCTTTAATGAAGACCCAAAATCATAAAAATGATAACTTTAATGCTCACTGGGACTCATGCCACACTGGGTGATTTAGTCCAAGATTAGGGTTTCTCGATAGAAACTAGAATCTAGCAGTGAAAATTCTGAATCGTCTGAAACCTACAAAATATTCTACACCAGAACCCATATGCCACAAGTGGTGTATCAGTCCCATTTTTTTTCTTTGGAAATTTAGGATCTGAATATATTCTATCTCTACTCTTCTTTCCCAAAATCATTTCTAGATCTAAACCTACTAAAAAGAATTGCAAAACATAATATAGTATTGATTTTCTTATGGGGGTTTACCCAGGTCAAGCCCCTAGAACAATAATTAAAAATTGACAGAAACAATAGATATTGAAAGTAAATGTGAATGAAAACCCTAATCTTAAGTGTATCTAAGATCTTGAGATCTAAGATGTAATAAAACCCTATTCTAATGTGCAAGAATAAGATACATGAATGAAACATAGAGATGATGACTCACACTAGGAGATCTCTAATCAACCTAATAAGTCATAATAATGCATGTACCTTCCTTTAGGTAGAAAGTAGAGTGATGATGGAGGATGGAATCAGTTAGGAAACAAGAGATAAGGCTTGGCTTTATGGCTAGTTGCATCTCCCAAACTTATAATCCATCATGATTCACCATAGGCAACCATCATCAATCCTTGAAAATGCTAGAAATTTAATGAAATTAAGCTTGAAGACATGCAAAAACACTATAATGTTGCTCCAAGACTTCAACTTTGCTTTCTATTTTCTCTTGAATGCTCTTGTGAAAGAATGCTTGAGTTCTCAAATTGATATTATGAATTCTTAGGCATTTAATTACTTTTCTAGATGAAAATAATGATTTAAAACTTTGTTTATTTAGGCACTTCATCTAATTTACTATTTATTAGATCTCAAATGCTGATATCAACCTAAAATTTGAATTGAAAACCTTAATTTCCCATTGAAACATAAAAAAGGGGCCACTTGAGACTCATATGCCACTTGTGGTGTATGGGTCCCACCTAGGGGGATTCATATGCCGAAGGTAGCATATGAGTCCCACCCTAGTTTTCTAGGGTGATAAAATATTGGGTTGTTAGAAAATTGAATGTATTTATTGATTTTGTTGTAATTTTAGTTGAAATAATCCTTGAGATCTAAAATAAAGGGTCTTAGGGGCCTATTAATGATGATTTAAAGGCTCATAAATGCAAGGGTTTTAAACTAGGTCCTAAGTAAGTATAAAATTGTACCATCTCCAAGAAGGGAGTACAATATCCTACACTACATTTAGCCCTGACCTGAGCACCCATGTAACTTTATGTGCATATGCAAGCTAAAGTAATTTGGACAATAAACTTCATTTTGTAAAAGGATACTCATATGGATTCATTCATAAACAAGGGAGAATGAAGCCCCCATTGTAGCTATTTGCCAAATCACAATGTTAGGAACTGCATCCTATAAAAAAAATTCATTAGTCATTCAAAACTAGTCTTATCTAACTTCTTTATGAAATCAAATTTGAGGGTAGATGTATGTGACACCTTGATTATGCTTGTTTTATGGAGGTGGAATCAAGGTAGCAATCTAACCGCATTGAATTACATAAATCATACCATAGGGTATTTCCATGTACCATAACACATAGTGATAGACATTGGATGATATCGATAGTTGAATCATAGATCCAATGCAACAAACAGTGTGTAAAACATGGCTCTTTAACCCCCTATATGTTAGTTTGAATGAAAAAGCACTTTTAACCCTAATTTTCAAATGACCTAATTTGAACATATATAAGATTAAAAAGTGAAGTAATTTCTAATAATTTTGTCTTTTACCTTCTTGTAGCTTGATTTCGATGGAGAGTGAGTGAGGATGTTGAGCGTACGAGCATATGTGCCCCTGAGACTCTATAGCTTGCAAGAGGAGGTACCACGAGGCAACCTTCAGCATCCAGTGAGTGGATTCTTTTGTACCTTAGCTTCTATTTTATAAAATTATGTTTTACACGTTTCTAGATAGATTTAGGGCCCTGGAAGAAAAAGTCACAAAGTGTTCCTTTTTTCTACAAAGTGTCCCCTTTTTTCAAAAAGTATCCCACCTTTTCACAAAGTGTCACTTTTTTGTGAAGTGTCCCACTTTGTCGTGAAAGTTCTTGTTTCTTCACGAAGTGTTTTAAAGTGTCTAGAAACTTCAGAAAAGTACCCTAGAGAAACTTTAGCACACTTTGATTGTTTATGTATAGATTTAAGATTTTAGAATGTTTATAGGATATATTTTTACTTTTTCTGTTAGATTCCTCTACGATCATGATAGTGTTTTGTTGGTGGACTATTCTGTCACTTACAATATCTCATCTCAAAAGTACTGAGGAGGATACGTAGATTCTATAGGCTACTGAATTATATTGGGCCTACCTCATGCCTCCCATAAGGATCCATGATGCCATAATAATGGCACTAGTAGAGATATGGGATGCAGACACCTATACATTTCATCTACCAACTAGCGAGATGATGATCACTCTAGAGGATGTACATCACATCCTTCAAGTTCCTATTCAAGGCGAGAGTTTTTTCCATATAAGATCATTGATATTGAAAGATGAGTGAAAATATGCAGTACTTTCTAGAAATATTGGTTCAAGAGTAGATTATGGGGCCACGTATTGAGCTACATTGGCTGCTATATGCACAATCACCACTTTTGAGACAATTATGATATTTACCATAGCACTAGTACTAGTCCCAAATGACCATGGAGCACACCTAGATGGAAGCCTAGTTCACATAATATGGGAGATGGAACATCGTAAGACCATCTACACATGGAGTCATAACATGCTTGCACATTTGTACTATGATTTAGGATCGTTTGCATATCACGAGGTCAACAGCATGGTGCATTATATGCTTCTACATGTTTGGTGCCTAGAGATTATCACATGCACCAAGCCAACCAAATTTCCATCTATATGTTCCCTTAGATACCCACACCCCTTTATCTATCCATTCAAATGAGTGTGATAGTACAAAGATTTTTAGTTTTGGAGAATCATATTTGATAACCTAGATCAGGAGGAGATCTTTTGGAGATTGTTGGTTCCAAAATATGCTATCAAATTGAATCCCAAAGGGCTACCAGGCCTTATGGTAAAATTCAAGGAGAGATTTGGCAAATGAATTGGAGATTAAATTAAAACCCCTTTCTCCCCTACACTTTAGGCTCTATGAAACCTAGGAGGGTGATCCAAACAGTGTGCTTGTACATACTTGTGTATCAAAGCTCCCAAAATACTATAAATAAATAATTCTCCTCTAAATGTTTAATGGACATAATACCCTAAAGGTTTGGTCGACCTCGATAGAAATATCCAATTTAAACATGAGAGATATAATTCACTAAAGCTCACACACACAATCATATTGAGATAGGAAATTTAAGTTGATGTAAAATTATAGTTGCTCACAAGCAATCTCAGGATACTACAACATTAAAAGACTAGTGCCATATTCTAGGGTGGAGTCAACTAAACCATGTAATTTAAAACTCATTACAACATTCAATTTGTCATAACTATTCCTACCAAATAATTCCTTACATTATTGATACAAGAAAATCAACTAACCATGCTTAATAATCCTAGCACACAGTTGCATAAACCTCTATATATGTTAATACAATTTAGTTCATTCTTTGAATGAAGGTAATAACACCAAAGAAACATTCAAAGAAAAACTAGAAGAAAAATGACAAAACCCTTGATTTCTTATATTCATATTTTTTGCAATACATACTGTGAAGACAACCAATTCAAAATATATCATCATTTATTTATCAAAAGATGACAGTGCTATAATTACATTCTCCATTACAAAACTCAAAAAACCCCAAAACCTAAAGTAAACACATATCTATTTTTAGACCTTGTTACAAAGAATTATTCCCGTGAGACAAAAAATTTAGCAACACCTTGCAAATGAAATAGAAAACCCACTTTAAGGAAGAAGAAACCCTAAATATCAATCTTCATCCAACACTTGGCATCATTTAGCTTCATTGATCAGTAATCGCCTTTGCACTTGAAGAATCTTCATTCTGCAATTTGATTCCCACCTCTTTATTTTCTTGCCCCTACATCAAATGAATTTGTCTTTACCATGAAAGCCCTTTAATCTTTTCCATTAGGCTGTGCAAAACTCATTTACTCGTCTCTTCTTGCTTTCACTTTCACCCAACAACTGAAAATGGTTTTTACTGTGAAAAACCCTTTCTCTCTTCTTTGTTTTTCCCTATAGATGCAAATAATTTTTTTTTTGCCTGAAAGGATTTTACACTATTTTTGTTTCTTCCCTTTAATATTTTGTATCTTTATTTATTTCATGGCAACTTACAGCTTTCAGCTTTTAATTATTTTCATAGCCAAAGTTTTTTGTTTTCACATTGTGAAGACCTTAATTATTTTAATCTAGTTGGGGAAACATTTTACCCGTACCCCTTATCACTTTACTACCCAACATCAAAAGGCCTTTTGTTTTATACGGTGAAGGACTAATGCTTTTATCAGGATAAAATATTTACCTGTGCCTCCTACATTATTCCACTTCACATTTAAAGTATTTTCTTTTCTAAATGTGAAAGCTTTTAAAATTTTCTTGGGTTAGTAAAAAAATTTACCCACAGGATTTACACTTGCATTTTAATGCCCAACCACAGACAATCTTTTATTTTTTTAAACTGGAGGCTTTTAATTATTTTAACCTGTGCATCTTTTCATTTTAATAGTTTCTCCACCATCAACAATAAATCCCCACATACTAATTCCAAACATTATTATATTCCTAAAGCCTCTGCCTTTAAAATTTTCTTTAAAAAAAGCATGCATGGGTTCACCGTCGGCACCTGGAGCTTTCCCCACTCCCTTGCTTCTTTCCTCACATGGTAGAAAAAAACCTACAGGCTGGTGGACAAGTATGCTTCCTTCCCCATGCCACTAATACAACAAGTTTAATGTTGGTGGGTCCCCCGCGGGCTGGCCGGGGATGGCCTGAATGGTTCCATGTCCCATCACCAAGATCATTGATTCAAGCTCCATCTGCGTTTCATCTTATGTTGCATCTCAATGACAACATCAAGGAAATATTCATAGTGGTCAGCATACAACTTTGATCTTCTTCTCATTGAAACCCTATACGTGGACCTACTACAAAATTTTTTTGCTAAGAAAATATAATGCATCCATTTATTCTTATACTACTCGATGACCCTCCACGTAGCACGTTCAAGCTTTTTTGACATGTTGAATTTGAAAATCCACTTTGCAATGAAGCAATACATGTGATTTGAGGGTGCCAACCATTTTTCTCCTTATAATTTTCTTTACAATCGGCCACTGCTCGGCCTCATAACATGCTCGAGTCAAATATAATAAATTTAGGGTTTGGTGCAAGAAAGGAAATTCATAAAAAAAATTGATACATTTTCATTGCGCATGGAAACCGTCCAAGGGCAGATTGATCACGTGCTCGGCTTACTCACTCATCGGGCACCAAAATGAAGATGTTTCTTGAAGTATCTTCACATACCTTCATCAAAATTTCCTTTGCAATATCAAATGGACCTCATTCGTCTAGCACGATGGTGGCCTCTGTGCAGCAAAAAAATTTCTTACTTTGTGCTTCAACACTTCAGCACACAGTCTGCTAGCCTTCTCAAGATGTGTTTCCATTATTCTTTGGATTCCTCCTCGCATTGCTAAAAGCTACAAAATAATTCCAACTCCCAAGTAAAATTTCAACAAAATAATTTTTCGCAATATGACTCACTTTGTGTAGCTTCAAATGATTCTTTTGCTTTGATCTGTTTGCTATTTTTAATTCCATAGCGCCAAGCATGCCTAGAGCATTCAATGTGTTTGTATCCACTTGGAAATCATCCAAATCAATTATAACTCTAATCTGATCCATTGTAGGCTTGATTCATGGCCACAAGATGTAAATATGCATCCATATAATTAGGAAACATGAATAATATTTTCCCGATACAAAATCTACTTTTTTAGTATCACATAGTTGTTCAAACAACTCAACAAGATTAAATAGTGTTGAGACTTTTTTCCATGGTAACTACAGTGAAACACCACCTTTTCTTTATCGATGGAAGAAACCCATGCAATTAACACTTGAAGTCTATTTATAATGTTCATATTTTGGATCATCCAAATTTCAACAACACCATAAGAATAATGAGCATCTCCACATTGCATAAACTTTGGAGCAACAAATTTTAGTAAATATAAGATAGTTCCTATTGTATATACTTTATGTTTAGCAATGGCATTGATGCTCTCCTAGCTCATCTCTTGGTATTCAGTCCAGACATAACCAAACAATGCATTGGAATTGATGAGGCTATTATTTTTCAGGTACAGCCTTGTAGTCACACATCACTATCTCTTATGAAGGTAGTTCTGCCACATCCTTCCCAAATGAAATAATCCTTCCATAACATGCCAAAGGTTTTTCCCAAGGTTGTGTGTTTATGCACTTGAGTTTTTTATATCATGCACCTCATCATTTCCATCCTTCTTTGAGTGGCAGTCGTATCCTTCTTTTGATGACCAGTCTAAGTCACCCTAAATTGTTTCACTACCTTTTGCTATCATTGACATGGTAGGATCCCAAGTAGGAGTCATGTGTATGAAATTTTGGAGAGTCTACCTTCCAAAAAACTCATTGCCTTTCTAAGATAACATTTCTTTTGAAGCTTCATGTCAAGTATTTTGTAATATGTCTATGCTTGCACAATTGCATGCATATTTATCAAGGCACTTACAATTATAACATCTAACATAATTCCTCAATCCTTTAAGCTTTTATGGATGTGCATACTCTACTCCAATGCTCCCATCTAGTGTAGTCCATTAAATGATGTCCATTTTGAAACATTTTGTCTCCCCACATTTAGCATTGTGCCTACCTATTTTCTTTTAAAATTTTATAACTGTTGATTCTATTTACATGAGATTTCCTATGGCCCTTTTGAATAAATTCATTTGATGCATGCACATGAAGTAAGCAAGGAGAATGATGATAAATATTGTGGAAATTAGCATTGCATCAAAACCTCCAAAAAGAACAAATTTGGAACCTCCTTAATCATTTGAAAACCCTTTCCTATTATCTTCCATTTCCTTTTCTCTCATCAAAACAATAAAAACAAACTACATGGATGCAAATAAGGATACCATCAATTTTTCACCATGATATTTTTTAGACCTACTCCTCATGTCCTCCCACTCTTTGGTGAATGTCTCTTAAGCTATTATTAATAAATTGTTGTCTTTATTTATAATAATGTTTCCCATGAGTTCACACTGTTGTCCTCTTGATTGTCTTATATTTGTGACTTGTGGAGGAGAGGCTATCCTTTGCAAATATGAGTGATCTTTATAGTCTCAATTAATTATTTTCCTCTTTTTCACATTTGCATTAAGGCTACACATGGACTCAATATGTAAACAAAAGAAAATCCTTTTCCAAGTGAAAGGGATTGTAACCACATGGGACAGCTATGACGTAGCCCTCTATCATATAAGTATCACTTAATAAGAAATCAGATGAGTTAGTCACTAAATTTGCATCTTCCCAATAAAAGGGTTCTCATTGATTGATTTCAAATAACTACAACAACCAATATTTGCATATTTTGAGAGCTCTATTAGTGGGTCTTTCTTCAAAAGTCTATTCCTCAATGAATAGAGAGAGATCACATAGTCTTTTGGAAGAGCAAGCCAAGTGCCATAACCATTGGGAAACTATTTTTTTATTCAAATTTTCAAACCTCATTTGGTGTCCCTATTCCACCAAATGGAAAAGGGAAGACAATTCTTACCCCTATCAAATACCAATCTATTAAAAGAGTTGATTGCCCTTAATCCTTACTTGCCTTTTTCAATCCACAACAACATGAGTAACCTCACTTGAAAACACAAGTTTCAAGCTACCCTTGGACAAGTGAGAACTTGCTCCTTATTTAGCTTTACTATCACATGGCAACCAAATCACATAGGCCACATCATTGCCACTCATTTAAGTTTATGAGTTTTTGGAAAGTTAAAAGATATGAGGGTAATGATCAAGACTATATGAATACATAGTACTATCACATTTACTAATCCCCTCACAATTTCTAAGGTCAAAAAAGACATCACGCCTCATAAATAGTGTGAAATCCTCTTGTGTATTAAGTAAATAATGCTCACACATTTGAAACTCCTTCAACTGAATTATATCACAAGCGATTTTATCATCATCCTAACAACACTTCTCAATCACATTATATTTTGTCTCAAAGTTATGAAAAAATGACTTATTAGCATCCACAAGTTCATTTTCCACATTCAAATCACAACATTCAGAAAAGGTATCAACATCCCAAACAATATTTTCCACTTTAGGTTCATAAACAAGATTGTATGCACTCATCATGTTATCACACAAAGAAGCTTCAAGTGCAACTTCATGTGACTCAGAATCTTTCTTTGCAATAAAACCCTCATAGTGAATGTTCAAAACATGTTCACTAGTGCAAGGATCATCATATTCAACATCACCTCTTACTGTATCAACATGACAATCTGAAGCACACTACTCATGAGGAAGAATATGAGTTGCAAATCCAAAAAAAATCCTCATATGCATCCATGTGATTGAAATAATCACATTCTTCAAGTGAAAACTCATCATAAAGAGGTTCATTAGTTGTACCAATATTTGTATCTACATTTTCACTTTCATGTACCACTACATCAATGCTATCATCATGCAACCATTGAGTAAAAATTTCAAAATCAGAAAAAGGAGTGGAAGAAGGTGAAAAATCAAATGAGAAAAGAGTTTTGAGTTCATCCATTACATCTCCAAGACACACATGCTTTGCACAATCAACTACTTGAACTTATTCATTCAATAAATCTCTTGCATGCATATCATTTTCTTTGTTCATAATAATGCAATAATTAGCAGGGTCATATCCTTCATTGTCAAATTGAAAACCATCATTTGTTTCTTCATTCCAGCTGCATGTGGATGATTTCTCCAACTAAAATTAATTTCACTCCTTATCATTTACATCTGATATACCACAACTTTCAAGAGTATTCCCTAAATTAGAAAACTCCTTTGTCTCATCATCATGAAATATTGAATCAATTCCACACTCAACACTTGTAGAAGAGGTAGGAAAAAGTGTACCATAGCACTATTGATCACAAATCTTTTTAAAAAGTACATTCAATTCATATCCATTATCTTATTCTTGTGAGCCTTTAAAAGTATTGTCATCATTTTCATTGGAATACTTTTCACTTATGGAAATTAACGTTGCCTCCTCCTTATGAGAGGAATCATAGTCATATGGGCTACAAACAACATTGCAATCATCCTAATCACCCAAATAAGAATGCTTTCTAGCTGGTTGCAAAATTCCATCTACAACACTAATGTTGTCATCATGAAGACATGAAACCTTAGAATCAACACAAACTTCTATTGCACTTTCATAGTCCATAGATGAGAAAATGCTTTCAATATCATCTACATCATTGTAGCCTCAAACTGATACAAAAAATTGGCTCCCTATTTCCATATCATCAAAGGAAATAGGAGTGACTTCACATGCTTCATTATGTCTTACATATTCACCATTACGGCTGCAATATTTTTCTGGATACATTTTATCCATGGGTTGTTCAAAAACAAAATTCTCACCACTGAATGATGCATTATCAGTGTCTTCTACTATACCATCTAGATCTATTTGACAAAAAATGGAAGCGGTACCATCATATAGGCTGATCAAGAGATTACTTCCATATTTCTCTATCATTTCCTCAATCACTCAAATCCATTGATATATGAATTTAAGGATAGGTAGCTTCAAGTGAAATCACATGGTACTTAGACCTAACCCACATTCTCACAAAAGAAATCAATGCAAAATGATTCATCAGGTCTTTCTAATTTTGTTATATCAAATATAAATTTCATGAATCTATCATGAAATTCATAGGGGGGTTCATTGTCAAATCTTTCTATATCACACAATGCATCAATATATGATATGGATTCAACTTTGTTTTTAGATATTTCTTCAAAATTTTCATGGATATGCAGATTTCTACATTCAAACAAGCACATATTATCATTTGGTATTCCATCACATTGACCAATGAAAAGTGTTCTAATATCTTTCCATGAACATATGGAATGCATTGGAAAACTAGAAAACCAAAATTCAATAGTATCTTCTAAAGTTCTTACAAAAAACTACATGATAGAATCTTCTATTATTTGATAGTCTTCCATCAAATCAAGAAAACCCTGTACATGTTGTGATGCTGACTTTTCAAGATCTCCTCTAAACTTAAGAAAATATTCATTAATTCTTCTTGGGACAAAATGTGGGTAACCTTGGATTTTATT
Organism: Sequoia sempervirens; assembly: GCA_007258455.2. NCBI lineage: Eukaryota > Viridiplantae > Streptophyta > Pinopsida > Cupressales > Cupressaceae > Sequoia > Sequoia sempervirens. The sequence goes on from VDFB02171391.1 coordinate 29,265, forward strand.
GAAATCTAGACAGTTGTATCTTTCACTAGTGAACAACCTTCTTTAAGGGCATGTCTTTGTTTTAGGCATGACATTACAACTTGTAGAGGGAGAACTTGGACAACCATACATATTTTTAAGTAAAATTTGTTCCCTCTACAAATATTCAATACTCAACATCCCTTTATTGTAGTGATCAATTTCACTAAATAAGGGAACCAAAGTTTACTATGGCTTTGAAACATGGTCTTCACATATAGATTCATTCTTCGTGAAAACCAAAACATGGAAAATACCTGGATATTTTGCAACTGATGTAGATTTTCCTTCCTTGGAAATATTTGTAGATCTGAGATTTTCTTCACATCTTCATTAGGTTATTTTGACAGAGTCACTACCTCTCTTCATAGAGGATTGAACTTCAAGCAAATATGAAGCACTTTCAAAGATGAATTTCATTTTGGCTCTTCTCCAACAACAAAGTCACACATAAATTCTTTGAAATTTACTACAACGCAACCACTTCCAGGTCTGAGAACTTCTCAATATATGAACCAAATTTTTAGATTCACCAAATTCTTGAGTCTATGCAAATGGATACTCTTTTGATGTTCCCCATGGGATTCATCAAAATTTTGGTTCCCAAATTTTCTATCAACTTGAATCCTAAAGGGCTACCAGGCCTTATGGTTAGATTCAAGGAGATATTTGGCCAACGAATGGGAGATTGAATTAAAACCCCTTTCTCCCCTACACTTTGGGCTCTATGAAACCTAGGAGAGTGATCTTGAAAGTGTGCTTGAAAATACCTATGTGTCAGAACACCCAGGACACTATAAATAGATAATTCTCCTTTAAATGTTTAATGGACATAATACCCTAAAGGTTTGGTTAACCTCCATAGCAATATCCGATTTAAACATGAGAGATATAATACGCGAAAGCTCACACACACAATCATAATGAGATAGGAAATTTAAGTTGATTTAAAATTGTAGTTGCTTACAAGCAATCTAAGGAAACTGAAACATTAAAATATCAGTGCCATCTTCAAGGGTGGAGTCACCTAAACCATGTAATTTAAAACTCATTACAACATTCAATCTATCATAACTATTCCTACTAGATAATGCCTTATGTAGACACTAAAAATTGGCTTAGGCCTGCGACTAAATTTTTCATCGTCAATTCAAGATACCCATTCATTAATTAATTAATTTTCATTATTCTTCTAAAATTGATTAATTAATTAAATTGATTAAATTGATTTAATTTATCTTAATTAGACCTCGCTAATTAATTATAATCTGCTCTTTTGATTAATTAAATAAGTTTCCTAAATTTATTTAATTAAGTCATTTAAATTAAATCATATTCTCCCTACATCTAATAAATTCATATTCTCTCACATTTAATTAATTAAATCTATCTTCCCATTTAAAGTGCTTCCTTAAATTGAATATTTCTTTTTTATTATGGAATCACGTACACACAATTTCTTCCACAAAGAAAGGAATTAATTTTATAATTAATTCTTCTATTTGAGCACATGTATCCTACATTTTCAATCTAATATCTCATGCATAATTCTCTCCATTCCTAACTAACACTCTCTCTCAATTCACTCACCTAACTGATCTGTCATCTCCTTTTGACTCACACACTCTTTCAATTACATCTCTTGTCTAATCAATCAAATTAGCTAACTATCCAATCAATCTAATCAATCAATTCATTTAACTATTCAATTAGATCCTCACACTTGATCTTGGCCATTCAAACACAAATCAATCTAGACTGTCGAATTTGTGAAGTTTATATAAAAGAATATTTTTAACTCCATTTTTTTGTAATCACAATCTTAAAATTTTTACTGTCAAAATACTTATAGGCTAATATTGCACACTCACAATCTGAGGGAATTTTAGCATTTTGAAGAAAACTAGAGAAGAATAATAGAGATGAGTCAAGCAAGCATAGGAATTAGGTGATATTGTTCTTGTTTATTGAATTCTTTTGTTGCATTACACTTCATTATTGATTTGGGGATCTTAGCATGATCTAGGAAATTTGTGATTGTTGTCATTGTTATGCTTTCTTTGTTCCTAGTTATTTTTGCTTATCACATTTGGTGAACCTGACGTGAAGTCATAGACTTCAAGAAAACTCATAGAAAATTTAATTTTTTGTAGGAACAAGTACAGATCGATGCATCTATGACACAAAATTGTTTGAAAAACAAGGATAGACAACTGAGAGGAGGGGGGTGAATAAGTTGTCACAAAAAGTTTAAAATTTTCAAACTTTACTTAACTTACTCTCAGATCTAATCACTAAGCAATTAACACATTAGAGAGACAAAGAACACCAATATATTTTACGTGGAAACCCTGTTAGGGGAAAAACCACGGTGTAGGTCAGTCCACAATATTATACCCTATTAAAAGTATAATGAGAAATAATGGGAATGCACATGCATTTAGGCACACTTCCTAGAGCTCACTGCTCAAATACAAAAGAGGACTCACTATCCAAAGAAAGGTTTGGATTAAAACCATCCAAATTGTGAATTGAGAAAATAGCTTTACACAAGCCTGATTACAATTCCAGTTAAGCACATAAAAACTTTCTTCACTCTTCGCTCAAACTTCTTCACACTTTGCTCAGTCTCTTTCACACTTTTGTCTATAATCAAATGATATTCACATGTACACACATGGGATCACACCGAACACACTTTAGACCAATGAAACAATTGCTCTTATATATCTGCAACAAGAGACATCAACAACTTAGTTGGCGAGAAAAATAAAACATATTTACAACGTCAACCCAAATTTACAATTAGATTTTCAATGTGAATCCACTAAGGTCAGCCACAACATAGTGGAGACCGAAATTAACAACTCCAACATGAAAAGACATCAATTAATTTCACCTCGAAGATCCACCAGACATTACACCCATCATGTTGGCCAAGAACATGAGAAATCAAACATATAGAGAAAAATATTTGACCACAAGCATACCAATCAATTTGGATGTACCACAAAGATAGATCATGATCTAGAAATATCCAAGAACACCAAGAAACAACAGAGATACATCCACAACTACTAGAATTACTAGAATCACACAAACTTCTCTCAAGAACACTAACAGAGACCACATAAACATTGTTAGACTAGAACATGATCAAATCTTCATGTGGACCTTTGAAAGTTCTAGTAGATGATCTAGATACTCTCAAACATAAATGCTTTAGTCCACAACAACTGATCTTCAACGTATAGAACAAGATGCCTTCATGACCTACATAGTTCCACTAGGAACCTGGAACACTTCCTTTTACAATTTTCTCAATATCCTCGACATATACAACCTTCAATACACCAAATGCTAATAGTGTTGACATCAATGAAAACCACATATTAGCAACACATCCACAACATCCAACAATCTCCCTCTTTGGCATTGATGGAAACACATGATGTGAAAAATATCATCAAACCAACACACTTCTCTTTAGATTCTGACTCTTCTTCTGAACTGCTCTTCTCCCACAAGGCTCTTTTCCTCAAAATATTTTTCACATTTCACTTCTCCCCCTTTGACATCAATGGAAAAGGTAACCATGACCTTTCTATATACATGCTCTAAATCTCATATCTACACATCTGACTACTTCCCTTGAGTAGCAGCCACATAAACATCAATCCAGATCAGAATATAGCAATGAAGCTCACAAATTGATGCAAGTGAATGCATCTTTTAGTTCTTATTAGGAGGGGTAATGACCCATGACATTCCTATGAGATACTCAAAAACTTATCCTTTGGCAATAGCTTAGTAAATATGTCTGTAATCTGTTCTTTGGTAGAAACATACTCCAATATGACTTCTTTCTCATTCACTTTCTCCCTCAAGAAGTGAAACTTGATTGATATATGTTTATTCTTAGAGTGTAGCACCGGATTCCTTGAAATATTTATTGCACCTAAATTTTCATAGTATATGGCAATAGGCTCTTCATATATCATCTTGATATCTTTCAACATATGTTTCATCCATATCACTTGAGTACAATTATTTGCAACATTATATTATGCTTCAATAGTAGATAGAGAAATGGAATTCTTCTTTTTGCTCAACCAGGACACCAACTTCTTCCCTAGGAAGAAATCACCACCACTAGTACTTTTCCTGTCATCTACATCTCCAACCCAATCCATATCATTATATGCACTCAAAGTGTGATCATCATCCTTTGGATACCAAATTCCAAAGTTTACTGTTCCTTTCAGACATCTAAAGATTCTCTTAACAACAGTCACATGTGATTCTTTTGGATTAGCCTGAAATCTAGCAACCATACATACAACATTCAGAATATTTGGTCTAGTCTAGGTTAAATAGAGAAATCCACCAATCATTGACCTATATCTAGTTTGATTCTCCTTAGGAGAATCATCATTCTATGTTAACTTGCATCCAGTCACCATGGGAGTACCAATAGGATTTGATTCTTCCATCCCAAATTTCTTTAGTAGCTTTATCACATATTTGGACTGAGATATGAAAATTCCCTTGTCTAACTAGGTAACTTGCAATCCTAGAAATAAATTCATCTCTCCAATCATACTCAACTCAAATTCACCCTTCATCTCATCAGCAAACTTCTTACATAGATTGTCATCTCCTCCAAAAATGATGTCATCAACAAAAACTTCTATAATTAACTCTTTATCATGATCCAATTTGAAATATAAGTTGCTATCAGTAGTACCTTTACTAAATCCAAGCTTCAATAAGTATTTGTCCATTCTAGCATACCAGGCTCTAGGGGCTAGCTTAAGTCCATATAGAGCTTTCTTTAATCAACAAAACAAGTCTTCCTTGTCAGTCAGTTGAAATCCATCTAGCAATTCAATGTATACTTCTTCTTTCAAATCTCCATTCAGAAAGGCTGACTTCACATCCATTTGATAGACTTTATAGTTCTTCTATGCAGCATAAGCAAGAAATAATCTAGCATCTTCAATTTTGGAAACAAGGGAAAAAGTTTCTTCAAAATAAACACCTTCCATTTGAGAATACCCTTTACATACTAGTCTTGCTTTATTTGGGACCACTTCACCTTATTCATTCAACTTGTTCTGAAACACCCATTTAGTACCAATCATATTTTTGTCTTTAGGTCTAGGAACCAGTGTCCATGTGTCATTCTTTTCAATTTTTGTCAGCTCTTCCTTCATAGCTTCCATCTAGTGTTCATCTTGGTAGGCTTCAGTGACATCTTTAGGTTCAATCTTGGAAATTAGGCAATACTCTTCTGCAATATTTCTTCTAGGTTACACAACTTTACTCTTATCTCCTATAATTTTACTTTTAGAATGATTTATCTTTACATACCTTGGAGGTTTGGGACTTTCATGAGCTTTTGGTTCTTCTAATCTTTCTTCTGCACCTGCACTTGTCTGTGCTTCTTGAATTACTTGATTTACAGGAACAAATTGAGGTTTCTTTACCAGAACATATGGAATAATCTGAAGTTGGTTCCATGTCTGAGAATTCTTCCCTTGGATTATACTGTCTTCATCAAAATCATAACCATAATATTTGGATGATTTGACAGAGTCCTCATCAACTCTAACATTTGCACTCTCAAACATCTTTCTCAGTCTCTTGTTATAGCACTAGTAAGCCTTTCTTTTAGTAGAGTAACATAAAAAGATTCGTTCATCACTTCTTGTATCAAACTTTCCTATATCATCATCTCTCTTGATATAACATTTGCTTCCAAAGATCTTGAAATATTTAACAATAGGCTTATAACCAAACCATAGCTCAAAAGGGGTCTTACCAGAATTACCATTAACATTTAACCAGTTTAAAGTATACATTGTAGTGTGTACAACTTCACTCCAATAGATCTAGGGAACATTTCCTTATATCATCATTGTTCTAGCAACATCTATAATTGTTCTATTTTTTCTCTTTGCAACTCCATTTTGTTGAGGGGTTCGGGGAGTAGATAACTATCTTTTGATTCCATGTTCTTCACAAAAAGAGTTGAACTCCTTGGTGGTGAACTCACGACCTCTTTCAAACCTCGGGCATTTTATTTTCAGACCTTTCTCATCCTCTGCCATAGCCTTGAAACTTTTGAACTTTTCCAGTGCTTCACATTTTTCTCTTAAGAAAGAAACCCATATCATTCTAGAGTAATCATTAATAATCAACATAAAGTACCTTTCTCCATGAATAATTATAACTCTAGAGGGACCAAAAAGATCAGTATGTAGCAGCTCCAACAAATCATTTGAATGAAACTCTTCACTCCGGAAGGAGACCCTAGTCTATGTACCCATCTGACACTCCTTACAAATTGTGCTAGCAGGCTTCACTAACTTAGGTAGATCTCTTACTGCTTGAGTGGAACTTACCTTGACAATGTTATCAAAATTTACATGACACAACCTCCTATGCCACAACCAACTTTCATCTACTTGAGAAATTAAACAACTTTCACTAGCAATATTTAGGCGAAAAATATTACCTTTTATTTTTCTACCTATAGCAATCATATTGTCAGAATTTCCATGTATCCTACATCTTCCATCTTTGAATTTTATATCATAGCCTTTGTCTACCATCTGTCCAACACTCAAACGATTATGCTTCAGACCTTCAACATAAAGAACATCATCAGTGTTATTCTTAACACGAAGACAAATAGAACCTTTTCCACGAATCACACCAGGATTGTTGTCTCCAAATCTTACAACACCACCATCATACTTCTCTAGACTTAAAATTTTGTTTTTATCACCAGGACCATATAATGTGAACATCCACTATCAATAACCCACTCATCCTATTCTTCAACTCGGGCAGCAAGAGATTTCTCATCTTTAGCAGATTTAGTAGCCATAGGACTATTTTCAATGGTAGTAATGAAAACACATTCATCTTCATTTCCATTATGTTTATCAGACTCATCAACAGTCACTCCTTCAACAAAGTAACATTTCTTTTAGAATCTAGACTTGTTAAGCTTAGATCTAGGAACTCTTTCAAGACATCTTGATGTAAAATGACTTATTTTACTACAATAAAAACATTTAATGGGAAACACTCCTTCATACTTACCTTTTCCTCTATCTTATTTCTTTACAATCAGTGATTCCAATTCTTCTACCTCTCTTTCTTTATCTTCAAGCTATTTTAGTTCTTCATCATAATTGGATATCTTTCTGGAACATTCTCCCAGAACATATCTATGCTTCTTACTTTCGGATAAAGCAGCCTTGAATGTAGATTCAGTCTTCGGAATAGATTCACTGAAATCACTTAATTCAAAAGTATTAAGCTTACAAACCAGAGTGTCTCTTGTCATCTTTGTTACTGATCTGAGCTCTTCAATAGCATGAGCCCTCACTTTGTAGGAGGGTGGCAAGGATCTGAGTATCTTAGCCACAATTTCATCCTCATCCAAGGAACCACTGACACATATAATACCCATCACTATTTCATTTTACTCTTTGCATAAAAGAAGTGATATTTTCATCTTCACCCATCTTCAAATTCTCATACTTTCCTTTCAAACTTTGTAGCTTAGCCATTTTCACCTTTGCATCTCCTTCATACAAAGTTTCTAGCTTCATCCAAATCTCATGAGCTATCTGTAGACCTATCACATTCTCCATCTTTGAATCTGTTAGAGCACTCACCAAAGCTTCAATAGCCTTGATATTATTTTTAGCTTCTTTGATCTCATCAGTAATGGAGGGACCATTCTGAGGAATAACATGTGGATCTTTTGTAATCTTTGAGAAAGCTTCTCCAATACACCTTAGGTGACATTCCATCCTAAATTTCCATAGTGAGTAGTTAGTTTCATCAAATCTAGGACTATCCTTCTTGTATGTTGCCATCTCGGATCACCTCAAGCTTTTAGACTTCTTCAGAGGAACCTGCTCTAATACCAATTGTTCGCAAAACAAGGATAGACAACTGAGAAGGGGGTGAATCAATTGTCACAAAAATTTAAACTTTTCAAACTTTACTTAACTTACTCTTAGATCTAATCAATAAGAAATTAACCAAAAATAATTAACACATTAGAGAGACAGAGAACACAAAGATTTTTTATGTGGAAACCCTGTTAGGGGAAAAACCATGGTGGAGCTCAGTCCACAATATTATACCCTGTTAAAAGTATAATGATAAATAATGGGAATGCACATGCATTCAGGCACACTACCTAGAGCTCACTGCTCAAATACAAAAGTGGACTCACTAACCAAATAAAGGTCTGGATTAAAATCATCCAAACTGTGAACTGAGAAAATAGCTTCTACACAAGCCTAATTATAGTTCTAGTTAAGCACATAAAAACTTTCTTCACTCTTCGCTCAAAATTCTTCACACTTTGCTCAATCTTCTTCACACTTTTCTCTGCAATCGAATGATATTCACATGTACACACATGGGAGTAGATCGAGCACACTTTACATTGATGAAAAAATAACTCTTATATATCTACAACAAGAGATTACATCAACATCTTAGTCGGCCAGAAAAATAAAACATATTTACAATGTCGGCCCAAATTTACAATTAAAATTTCAATGTGAATCCACTAAGCTCAGCCACAACATAGTGGAGACCCTAATTAACAACTCCAACATGAAAAGACATCAATTAATTTCACCTCGAAGATCCACCACACATTACACCAATCATGTCGGTGATGAACATGAGAAACCAAACATACAGAGAAAAATCTTTGACCATGAGCACACCAATCAATTTGGACACAACACAAAGATAGAGCATGATCTAGAAACATCCTAGAACACAAAGAAACAATAGAGAGACATCGAAAACAACTAGAATTACCATAATCACACAAACTTCACTCAAGAACATTGATAGAGACCATAGAAATATTGTCAGACCACAACACGATCAAATCTTCACGCAAACCTTTAAAACTTCTGATAGATGATCTACATACTCTCAAACATAAATCATTTAGTCCACAATAGATGATATTCAATGTATAGAACAAGACGCCTTCATGATCTACACAGTTCCACTGGGAACCTAGAACATTTCCTTTCACAATTTTCTCAATATCCTTGACATATACAACCTTCAATACACCAAATGCTAATATTGTTGACATCAATGACAACCACATATCAGCAACACAACCACAACATCCAACATAAATGACACATTTGACATCATGAACCACATGTTCTAAAGAGGTAAATGGAACATCTAACTTCAAGTGACACATTTTTGGCTTACTGTGACACATCTGACTAGTGAAAATAATTTTATGATTTCCAAAATTTTGAGTTTTGATTTTAATGATTAAAGTTTGTAATGACTAATCCGGAGTTTACAACATGTGATCTAGTGGATTTAACCTATTTTTTGTAGGACGATTGACATAAGACAAAATACAAACTTTCAAACTTCTAGCGTGTGGTTTTGTGGGATGTTTGTTAGAGAATGGATTTTGAAACTGATTATCTATATAGCTTATATCATATTTCATTTGGTGCCTAAAATAAACAATTTCTTACTGTGCTTGGTGCTTTTGCACATTTCTATTAACATTAGATCTTGATTTAGAAACAAAAGTATCCTCTCCCCTTGTGTACTTCTATGATCCTGGGTGTAAGAGAAATTGTTATTAACTCTAGAAGGCCTGCCTTGGTGGGAAAATGTACTCACCCTAAGGGATGACCCAAACTAGAAATGAGTTAAAGTTAAGCTACTCCCAATCAGTATATAAATGTGAATGCTACTAGAAAACTTACCATTATAGGTGTAGATGTCTTATATAGATAAGTGATTCCTTCAGTACTTGTGTGGTATGTTAAAACCTATAGAGCCTAACCTCTACAGGCTAGAAAACCTCCTTATCCGATCTACTCTTGTCTCGTGTATAACCACCTGAATGGGTTTCCTAATTAAAAACCATTTGTTTAGATTTTTAAAAATCTTCTATCTATTGGTGTAGGAATGGTCGTTCCCAAGCTGACCCATATTATA
>VDFB02171392.1:0-10043 GCA_007258455.2 Sequoia sempervirens
TTATATAATATTTTATATATTAGTAATATATATATACATTCACTAAAATATAGAAATAATATTTAAATATTATACATAATAATATAATATATTATATATTAAATTATAAACTATATTGTATATTCTAAACTAGATATATTAAAATAAACTATAAAATATTTATTGCATTTTCTAAATCATATATTATAAAGTGTAAAACATTTTTAAAAATCATATATAAACCAAATGAGATATCGATTCAGCGGATATCCGATTTGAAACAGATATCCGATATTTCTGACAAATAATTTATTGCCTAGGGATTAGCCTTTGGTTTGCTTTGGTATTTGGCTTGGACATTCCAATCCTAAGAAGTCAATGCAAAAAATGTGTTTGACAACTTACCTTGTTTTTCTAGACTTCGTTCATGTGGCTGATGACTTTATTTTTAGCCAAAATTGATGAAACGAAAAGGGTTTGTACAGGAGACTCTCGACATTCCACCAATATAAATTATTCTTTACTTGAATATAATAAATAATTATTATTCATTTTTCACAATGGAATTACGACTAAAATTCTAATTGATAGGCTGATTGAAAAACATCTACTTAATTTCAAGCGGTGTCATATTTTTTGAATCCAAAATATGTGTCACATTCATACTTAAGCATACTATAGGATTAAAAAAAATGAATTTCATGGAAGTTTGACCAAGTTAAGATTAATTAGGACATATGAGTTTTATATTTTTAAAAGTTGTAATAAAAATTCATAATTAATTATTTATTTATTTGGAAAAAATTACAAAAAATATGTGTCACATCCATACATGAGTCCTCTACTTATATCTAAAATATTATAAAAAAATATTATCATTTTATTGTGGTTAGGGTGGTCAGACAGACACCTACTTCTTATTTTTTCCTTGAAATTTAAGTACTACTGCATTAAAATTTCAAATTTTCACCAAATAGAATTTTAAAAAAATAAAATAAACTTAGTAATTTAGAAACTACATTCAATTTTCCACATATTCTATTCTTACATAAATTTTTGAAATAATATAGATAACTTATTCAAATTTTTATGTCAAGTTGCCTAACTCTAATTTTTCTGAATTTTCATTGCCACTTAAGGGCCTGTTTTTTCCATGATGACCATGCACATACCCAAACATTGTAACCCTTGTTGATCAGAGCGGGAATGAGATAAACAACAATGAATCCTATGCCTCCTATCACGCACATCTCATTACCATTCTCTATCATTCTTTACTGAAACACTTCTCCATTTTGGTGGGCTACGCCTGAAAATAAGGTTTCAACAAAGGTTTTATTGTATGTTTATTAAAATGAATTTCCATTCTGGCAGGCTATGCCTGAAAATAAGATTTTGACAAAAAATTTAGAGTATGTTTATTAGAGTTTTAGAGTATTTTGGCAGGCTATATTCAAATGATTTAAATTCAAATGGATTTTGACTAGCGTGATTTGTTGCATTTAGTGTTGTAAATTATAATGATGCCACGATTATCATACTACCATCATCTCTTATTATACTCGCTGTAGTATGGCAGTGTTCTACCCTTCCCTTCTGTTGTTTACCGCACTATCACCTTGCTCAAGGCTTCTTGTTGTAGGGTTGTGGTGTATACTTCTCTACCGCATATGTTTCTCACCTTCCTGGCATTATAGCAGTGTATGTTTTTTATCATTACTTGAAGAGTGTCAATGAGACAATCTTATTTTTCTTATCGATATCTCAATGTCTCATTGACATTAGATCTTATGTTTCTCTGATATTGGTTGTCGGTGTCGATGAGACAAGTTAATATCTCTTGCTGATATGCCACTGTCTCATCGATATTTTCCTTTGGCAATATTTCTTTATATATCAGTGTAACTCTACCATGTCGGGGAGACCCATGATTATTATTGTGGTATGGCGGTGTTTTTCCCTTCCCTTCTGCTATTTACCACACTACCACCTTGCTCAAGGCTTCTTGCTGCGGGGTTGTGGTGTATACCGCTCTACCACATATGTTGCTCACCTTCCTGGCGGTATAGCGATGTATACTTTTGATCATTACTTGAGGAGTGTCGATGAGACAATCTTATTTGTCTTACTGATATCTCAATGTCTCATCGACATCAATTCATTATATCCAAGATTTTTGTTTCGCCAAGCACTTGTAGATATACCTTGTCGATGTGACGTAAGTGATTCTCTCCTTGATATGCCTGTATCTTGTTGAAATTTCACTGTTTTACACCGTCGATGAGACATATAAATAAATCTCTTCAACATAGGGGTGTCCAAACCGGCGCTAAACCCGAAGCTAAACTTGAAGCTAAAGTCAGAGCTAAAAAGTGGCACTAAACTCGAAGCTAAACTCGGAGCCAAATGCAGTGCTAACGGTGGCACCACACTCGAAGCCAATATTAGCGCTAAAGGCAGTGCTAATGTTGGTGCAAAGGAGCACCAAAATTAGCGTTGACTTGTCCTGATCGGCGCAAATAAACACCAAAAAAGCACCATCCCAATAAATAGCGCCGATGTTTTCAAAAAAATGGCAAAAAATACATTAAAATAGTGGGTGGAAGCAAAAAACAGAGAAAAAAATGGAGCAAATCATAGGGATTTTTTGTAGTGCCTCCTCTTCTCTCCTCTCTATTTCACTTATCCCTCCCTCTCTCTCTCAAGTCTCTCCTTCCTACCCCCTATCCCTCTCTCAAGAATCTCTCTCTCGCTCACTCACTCCTATCTCTCTCCCCTCTACCCTTAACCCTTATACCCTCTATCCTCTACCCTCTATCTCTCTCCCACTCCCTCCCTCTCTCTCTCTCTCAAGTCTCTCCCTCCTACCCCTCTCCCTCTCTCAAGTCTCTCTCTCTCACTCCTCTCCTATATCTCTCCCTCTGCTCTTTACCCCTCGACCATTAGCCCTTATACCCTCTATCCTCTGCCCTATATCTCTCTCTCCCTCCCTCCCTCTCTCTCTCTCGTCTCTCCCTCCTAGGGTTTAAAGAGTTTTAGGGTTTAAGGGTTGAGGGAATTTATAGGGTATAGGGCTGAGGGTGAAATTGGCAACCCTAACTTGGCTTTTGGATTTAAAATGGGTCCAGAAATGGGGTCCTGGGGTCTCGTTGATGTAAATCATTGGGAGACCCCATTTCTTAGACCCATTTTTTGAAATAGGCCACTACATTGCCAATTTCACCGAATTGGCAAGCTAGTGGGTGAAATTGGCAACCTAACTTGGCCTGTTTGAAAAAATGGATCTAAGAAATATTGTTATTCTATGCAAACCAAGACTTCTTAAGTGAATTTTTATTTTAAACTTCCACTAAAAATAGTTGTATGTAGTTAGAATAGGAAATATTGTTGAAGTCATGATGAAGAAATATAAAATAAAGTTTGAAAATAAAGTGAATACAAGAATTCTAAGAACACCCCCACCATTTTCACTAGTATAAAAAATCACCCCCCAAATATTATAAGATTGACACTTTATAATTTAGTGTGTTTACAAAGCCTTTTCCAAGATACAGTGCTCGGTAGACTCAAAATAGCCAAAATTACAAATTATGGTACAAAAAGAACTTGAGACAACATCTGAAAAAATTAGCCTTATAGTTGTGTAGTTCTCTTCACCAATTTTCAAACACCTATTCATTTTGAAAATTGGAGCATCAGGGTGAAAGTTATGGTCTGTTGAAGAAATTAGAAACAAACAACTTCAACCTAAAATATTTAGCAAAAAATGGCAAAAGATATTTACAATACCTCTATGGATGAAAATTACTCATCTCCAACTTTTCAATGATATCTCATTTTCAAAAATTTGATATCATGGCAAAAAGTTATGCAAGTTTCAAAAAATGGACCAATTTGGCCTATTGGAAGGCCCCGTTGGCCCCTTGGTGGCACTCGGGCGGTGGACTAGTGGTTGAATGAGCAAAGCTTCAGTGGTTTGGTCGTATTTAATTTTAGTAGTTTTTCTTGATCGTTGGCGGCTTAGTCAGCAACCTAGCAGATTGAGTTACAGATTTCCTCTTAAATACTTGGTCGCAGTTTATGCAAACTACCACTGGTGGTTTAAGGGTGTATGTGGCTTTGCTAAGCCATGACCCTTTATGGCCACTATGTGGTGGTTTAAACCCTCCAAAGGTAGCTCTTACTAAGCACTTTAATAAGCGTCACAACTCTTAAACAAAAGAAAGTGTTATGTATTTAATTTAATTTTTTTGAAAAAAAAATAATAAATAAATTGTATGAATACGACCTAGGGGGTCGTACGACTCTTTGGGAAAGAATTTTTTTCCTCGATGACTCCCGAAACCAAATATGGATGAATTATAATTCAAAGTTTGTCTCCTCAACCTCTTGAATGCAATGGCAAGGTCCTTTTTGGCTGAAAATGCTCTATAAAAACTTTCTCACCAGATTTGAGCTTCAAACCCCCATTTGTAAATATGTCATTTAATGATCTCCACTTAGATGAAACAAAATCCAATCTTGACTTTCTCGAGCCTCTTGGATGCATTGGAACAGTCAAAAAATGTCACTAGTATAACCATAAATGCTAAAATCACCTAGATCTCACAAAACACATATGTAATATAAAGAGGTTATTAAATATTGAAAATCCTTTCTAATTCTCCAAACCATTCAAGATTCAAGAGAAGAGAATATGAGAATTTACAAGATTTTTACTTGCAAATCTCATTCTCTCAATTAGGAATCTTATGAACTTAGATTTCCCAAACAAAAGCTTTGATACCATGTTAGAAATATGAAATAGATTGAATAAGCCAAAGAACTTTTTAAGAGAAAATTGTAGTTACATAAATTGGAGAAACATAAATGACACAAACCAAAAATCTGAGAGATTATGTAATGTTAGGATGACATAATTGTATTAAGAGTTTCCAAAATGAAAAATACAAGCTAGGTAGTGATTTTATATATAACTAAGGAGAGCATGGAGGTGGAAAATCAACCAATAATAATTGACCGCCAATAACCACCAACATTAAATAAAGTGGTGAAAAAGTAAATGCTCCACCCTTAAAAGGTGGAGGATAACTCATTACTTTATCTCCTATTTATTAAATGAGAAACTCACTTTATTATCCTTCATAAGATTAACAAATGTGTAGGAAAAACATATAACTAAGGGAAATAAATAACTCACTAGGAAAATAAAAACCTACACTAGCAATACTTATATCATAAATTGATAATTTAATAGGATTACACATGTATAATCCTTTCACAAGTCATATTATTACAAGAAAATAATATTAGGTTGAGAACTAGTGACCATAAAAAAAATGTTAAAGTTGAGTGATATGTATGTTATTACTCTGTAATCTTGAAATAGGCACCGATCCATCTTGATGTGTCCATCTAATCCCAAATACTATTTGCATGACAAATATCACTAGCCTAGAATTTATTCAAATTATTTTTCTCTTACAAAAAGGTGTTAAATTTACAAGGCATTTACCAAATGTGTCTTCAAAATGTTGAAAATCCTTATCATAAATTGTGATCATTCATACATCTTCTTGACATTGTTAATGAATTGTTGCACATGCTTATATACAATATCTAAATAATAAAACTCACCTTGGTTTTATAAAGCCTTAAGTGCAAGAGAGACTAATCTTGTGATTACTCTCATTGATAGGCCAAACCTCTAGTATTTTTAAGCATCAGATCTAACAAATCTTTAGAAACCATTGCATACAAGTTGGGGAACCAACAAAGGGAATGGTCATGAGATCGAAGTTTTTGTAGATAAAGGGGGATGCAAAGAAGAATAAAATGATATTAAAATGGATAATATATAGGAAGAAAATAGGATAACAACAAGAGGAATAGACCAGATATACAAAACAAAGAAAAACAAATTAAAAATATCTAAAGACTACAAGTTGCAAGATCCAACAAAATATTCTCAACATAACTTGCACCAAACAATCAAATACTTCATGGTGAAAGAACTTTTTGAAGGATTGTATGCAAGGATGGGGAAATGAGAAATGTTAGTATCTATTTATAGGTTTTTAAAGGGATTTTAGGATATCAATTTCAGGAAATTGATAGGTAAGAAATAAATGAAACACCTTTCCTATGTACTATTAAAAATGTCTTAAATTATCACACCATAAAAATAAAAATAAAAACTAATAATGCTTTAAGATGCTATTGTATGAGTAATAGATGTTCACACCTATTTTGACAACTATTATTTGGAAAGCTATTTTTTTTGGATTCAACTATGTGACTTTATTTGCATCAATATTTCGGATCACACTCCATGATCCATCATTAGGATGAAAAAAGAACTGAATTAGAGAAATGAGAGATTGCAAGACTAGGTTGAATAAAAAGAGATAGAGGAAGGTGGATGGGTTGCACAGGATTCAAGAAAGGAATTTTAAAATGAAAAAAAAATTGGATAAGAAAGAAAGAGAAACCACTAAAATTAGAAGAATTAGAAAGAAGAAAATTTAACTAAAGAAAATTATTTAAGGAGATAAAAAAAATATTTAGAATAATAAAGAAGTATGTATATAAATCTAAAAGGTTTAACTTAAACTAAAATAAATCTATTGTATTATATATATATATATATATATGATAAAACTTAAACTAAAATAATTCTATAAGATGTATCTATAAATTTATAAGATATGTATGTATGTATAAGAATTAGAATATACATAGATGTATATTATATATTATATACATATAATATGACTATAATAAAATTAATTATAGATAATAATTATACACATTAATTAATATAAGTATTCATATAATATATATACATATAAGAATACATATACATACATACACATATACATATACATATACATATACAAGAATAAAAGCGAAAGAAAATCAAGTACTAAAAAGACTCTATAAAGATATATTTAGACCTAAAGAGCACAATAAAAAAGGCAAGAATTAAACCTTAAGAAAATATAGACAAGAGGAGGCTAAATGAAAAGAAGAAAAACTAAAATAAATTAATAACTTATCAATATATATATCAAATAATATGACTATAATAAAAAGTGATTATATTTATATTTGATCAATTTTATCTTATTTTTCGTATATTTTCCTATCATCTATGTTAATTAAATAGTGACCTATTATTTAATTTATATTTCCTTTTTTTTCTTTTGATTCTTGCTAATGTCTTGAGGTGATTAAATTATGTAACTTACCTATTAGGGACTATGGTATCCTATTCATCAATTAAATTAAATAAATATCTCTATTTATTTTATTTTATTCCTAAACATCGTTTCCCTTTTCCTCTAAATAGGAATTAAATCCCTATTTATTTTTCATCTTTGAAGGTATGTCTTCGTTTTCAACCTTTGGATCCATATGATTTTCCCTTATCTTTTCCCTCTCCACCCACTATGCATATTCATAAGAGCTAGATAAGGCTTAAGCCTTCATGCAACATTTACATAAACTTAATCCAAAGTAGTTCATTTTTTTCAAAAGACTCAAGAAAAGTAGAAATAGTTCATGGACTATCATCATGTTCCTCATAATATTCATGTTGGGGGTAGAGTTTTCTTATACTTAGAAAAATGTCATTTGTAAGAAAAAGAACACAATAAGGTCAAGCCACTTTTCTATGGCCCTTACACTATTCTTCAGAAGGTGTTCGATAATGCTTTTCGACTTGATCTTCCAACTCAATTGGGCATCCATGATGTTATCAATGTTGATCTTCTCAAGCACTACCATGAGTCAACACTAGAGATTGAGCTTCTTGCTAACCTTCCTCTAGATGGTGTTCCTGATTTTCATGATTTTTTAATACAAAGACTCATCAACCCTGACATGGTTCCACTACTTCCTACCTTGTTTCCAAGCAAGGTCAACTTCCACATCAAGCTTGTTGGATCTCTTACCATCATCTATCTCATTATTTTCCTTCTATTTTTAGAGCATCGGAGTCCAATGCCACTATGGTTGGGAGGAATGATGAGGATTCATAGGGTATAGTTTTATTAGCATAGGATTATTAAATTTTATTATTATATAAGTTTTTATCCTACACAAAATTTAAAAGTAAAAGTCAAAAGTTAAAGGTTAGTGGTTAGGATGTTTAGGAGGTTAGTATAAAATAGTTACATGGATAATTTGAATGTTTACATTAAGATTTGAAAAATATTTGCAGATCCTTTATTTTAGGCATATTCATGTCTATATATCTACAACTTTCTCCTCATGTAGGCAATTTTTAGAATACAAGTTTTGTAGTTTATTTTGTAGAAAATAATGTACTTTGTTGAATCTAAACTCTAACTACTACTTTTGCTTGCTATTTCCTTGTCAGTTATGTCAAACGTAAAAATGAAATCATTAGATTCATAAATTTCAATAATTCAATAATTATTCCAAATGACAATTTAAAGTGTTAAGCCTACAACATTGCAAAAATAAAGAAAGTCCTAAATCAAACAAAATTATAATGAACAAATAAAACAAATAAAAATGAGTTCAACATATTCAAAGTCACTTCTTATAAAATTATTAAAAATTAATAACACAAATGAGTAATAGATGCAAATATTTTTAATTCTATTGATCACATATAAATAAAATAATTTTATATAACCTAAAATTAAATTAACTTTATTAAACATCAACTTAAAATATTTGTAAGTATTTAATAAAACCTTAAATTGTTATTATTGATCTAGAAATAAAAATCTGTGATATAATTTTTCAAAATATTGTATTACAATAAATTTTTTAATCGGAAGACTCTAAATAGAATGTAATGAGACATAGTCGGCCATGAAAACAATTCTCTATTTCTTGCAATTATAAAATTATTGCTGTCTGAGAAAGGAGCTGCAAATCCCACAGTTTTGGGAATATCGGTTAGTAACTATTTACAGCAAACCATTAAGCCACTTGAGATTTGACAAGTGTATGGAATTCATTAGAAAGTGAGCGCTCAATCAGGTGCTCCTCATAGTAAACCCACGTCTCAGGGGTCAATGACTGTCCAAAACCATAACGACAACAACATCATGTCCTCTGCAAAAGTCCAGAACCCCTTCTTTTCAGTATACGCATTCGCTGAAGTTTTCCAATTTCCATTGAAAAGTTATCACATGAAACTTTCGATAAAAGGGGCAATGAATATGTTATGTATTTACAGATTTACGAGAAGGGGTAAGCAATTCCTATTGCAGCTGGATTAATTCTACTCTCAGATATGGATAATTTGGAAAGGCCAATGGATTGTAAAGGTCAGTTCATTCTTTTACTCATCTTCACTACTTATATCTTTGTTACATTTTCGTCCAATGAGTTGCAATTCCAGAAGCAGATTGATGCAGAAGCTTTGCTTGAATTAAAAATGTCAGTAAAAATGGATCCAAGTCTTTCCTTGTCCAACTGGGTAAATGGAAATAACATTTGCAACTGGAGTGGAATAACTTGTGATCACAATCAGTTGGTTGTGAGTGTGGTTCTCAAATATAAGAGTCTGGTTGGTACTATACCACCTCACATTGGCAATATGTCCTTCCTTACAATTCTTGACCTGTCTAATAACCGTTTCTTTGGCTTCACTCCCCACGAGCTTGGTAAATTAGAGAAGCTGCAGTACATTAAGTTATACGAAAATAGTTTGCAAGGTCCAATTCCAATTAGTCTGGGTGAATGCGCAAATCTTTTAGAACTCCGATTGAACAACAATTTTTTGGTCGGAAACATTCCCTCGGAGCTGAGTTCCCTGCACAAGTTGCAAAAACTCCACCTCTCTTCCAATAATTTGAGCGGTATTATCCCTCAAGACTTGGCAAATTGCACTGCGCTTAGAAGATTAGATCTTGGGTATAATCTTTTAACTGGCACCATCCCCAAGTCTCTGAGTAACTGCTCAAAATTGCGTTTATTGTCGTTATCCGACAATGCGCTTGAAGGACCAATTTCATCTGAGATATTATCAAGATTGACTCGATTACAATATCTGTATTTGCACTCCAACAAACTCAACGGTA
>VDFB02171393.1:0-17595 GCA_007258455.2 Sequoia sempervirens
GCATTAAGTGGTATCAAAGCAGTAAAGTTCCTCAAGCAAAGAAGTGAAAAAGAGTTGCATGATCAGATACAATAGAGTTCATCAACCAAGGGAGTGACAGAGTGTTGCATAAACCAATTCAGCCAGGTTATTAAAGATGATGGAAGATTTAGAGGAGAATGAAAGGTGCAAAAATAGAAAGTAGACACTGGCATGGTCTGAGATGTTGAAGACAATGAAGAAATTATACCAGAAGCTTTGCAAAGATGCAAAAAAAAAGTGGAGAAAAGAATACTGGCAACCAGCATTGTTAAAATGACTTACAAGAATGAGCAAAAGAAGAGGAAGCAAACATGAAAGAATGTGAACAAGCAAGATGAAAGTAGATGATAAACCTATTATGACAATAGAAGAGAACTACTGGGTTGCTAACTAAAATAGTAAAATGGATTTGGAAACCAAAAAGGTGCAACGTTGGAAGAGGTGATAGTTAAAGCAAGTGTGATTATGGAAATGAATATGGTGAAAGTGACTCAATACCCAAAAAAGGCTGGTGTACTTGAAGAGTGCAAAATGACAAGGAATGGCATGCAATGGTAAAACTGGACCGTGCATAGAGAACTTGAATAAAGAGAAGAAATTGGAAACAGTTGAAGAGAATACTCCAATGGTAATTAAAGAAAAGAAGGAAGCATGCAAAATGGTCACATCATAAAACAAAAGTTGAAAATGAAAAGTAAGTCCAAGTTACAGCAGAGATTGCTCCCATAAAGTATTGATACAAAAATGAAGAAGAGGAGATAGGGAATAAGAATATTCTTGTGAAGAAACGAAGAATTACCACCTGAGAGTGCCATTTTTAATGCTCTATGCATGGTTTAGGAGCTCCTGCCAAGGAAGATCTACAACAAATTTGAGATGGCATAACTAGAATGCTTTCATGTAATATATAAAACCGATAAGGTAAAGTAGTCTAGGTGAAGGATAAAATGAAAATGGAAAGACCGGGAGCCAAGAGAGGCTACTACTCATTATGGTAATTGATATTCTTTTTGAACAAAATAAAATTTCTTATTACCTTTTGTGCTATCTCTTATGAATTCAGGTACCACTAATCATATATGAAACGATGACCCAAAAGGGAGCTTTGCAGGAGTGTAAGATTTGAGCATTTCTTTCGTCTTCAAATCTTTTGAGGTTGCTTGCATCAAGTGGTATTAAAGCAGTAAAGTTCCACAAGCAAAGAAGTGAAAAAGAGTTTCACAAGTAAAGTTCCTCAATCAAAGAAGTGCCAGAAAGAGTTGCATTAACCAATATGACCAGACTGTTAGAGGATGGAGTTAGGAGAAAGAAAGGTGCAAAAGAAGAGAACATATGCTGGAGTGGTAAGACTGGTTGAAGACAACGAAGAAATAACTGTAGAAGCTTGCACAGATGCCAAAAAAGCAGAGAAATGAAAGCTAGCAATGGCATTATTAAAGCGTCTTACACAAATGAGAAGCGGACAAGGAAGCAAGCTTGAAAGCATATAATCAGGTAAGATAAGAGTAGATGATAATCCTATTATGACAGTTGAAGAGAACTAGAAGATTGCTAAATAAAATAGTAAAATGGATTTGGAAACCAAAAAATGGTGCAACGTTGGAAGATATGATAGCTAAAGCAAGTTGCGAGATGGAAATGTATATGGTGAAAGTGACTCAATATGCAGAAAAGGCTGGTGTACTTAAAGAGTGCAAAGGGATAAAGGAGGTGCATGCAATAGTGCAACCCGTCTATGCATAGAGAGATTGAAATTGGAAATGGGAGAAGATAGTAATTCATTGATAACTAAACAAAAGAAGGAAGCATGCAAATGGTCGCATCATGAAACTAAAATAGAAAATGAATTGCAGCAGAGAATGCTCCCATGGAACATTAAAACAAATGGGCAGATAAGGAGATGGGGAAAAGATTATTCTTGTGAAGAAACAAAGATTTACCACTTAAGAATGCAATTTTTACTGCTGAGAACTAATATTAGCAGTCACTGCTAGTGTGTAGTTGACTGCAGCAAGGTAATGGCAACAAATGTAGGAAAAATGATATTTGGAGTTATTCCTTTACATCAATTGGAGTTTGTGCCTGCTGATGTCAGATGAAACTGGTTTTGTTTATCAATTAGACTTTGTGGCTACTTCTGTCCCACGGAACTGACTGTATTCATCAGTTGGCCTTTGTGTATGTGCTTGACTTTTAAGAAGTGCTAAAAACAAAGACAATTTTCTAAGGAAGGTATTGGAAAGGCAAATGGAAGGAGGAAAGCCTATGAAATTTTCAAGCAGAGTAAGGGACATGATTTAGCTAATGAAGGAAGAAAACAACAGCACAAAATTAATGAGGGTGTTAAGCATTTCTTCTTACCAAGGGAGTGTGATATAGCACATCTATGACTAAGAAGATCTTGCATACTTATAAGGATTTCATGTAACAGAAAGAGAAAAATATGAGGGAGATATGCTTGAAAAAAAAAAGCATTCATTTTTTTAGGATTTCTTAGAAAGCATGAAAAGCTGTTTTGTCCTTTCCCATGTTCTTATAAATAAAAGTTATTAATTTAAAATGAGCAGGGAGGATGGGCAAGAGAATACAACAAGTCAAGGTAAAGACTAATAAGATAGAGGAAGGCTATTAATCTTATGGTAATTCTTGTTCCTCTTGAATGCAGTTCTATTCTTCAATCCTTTGTGTGCTCTCTTGATATTTTATTACCAATTAATATAGTAGATTCCTTTAGCAATCTATTTTGAATTTATAAAAGTGTTTTGCAAATAGGGAGGCCGATCAACCTTTTGAGTTCATGAGATGTGAAGTATCAGCCTTTCCTTCATAAAGCATGCCACCCCGAGATAGAGTGCTTGTGGGTCGGGAGGCATATGAGTGCTCCTAGGCTTGTTGAGAAAGGTAGTCCTCATGCATCTTATCAAGCATGCCACCCTAAGATGGAGCGCTCGTGGGCTGGGAGGTGAATGAGTGCTCTTGGGCTTGATCAAGGAGAATGGAGCGCCTCCAAGGTGGACTGAGGGATGGAGTAGACCTAAGATCTTGCCATGTTCGTGGGTTGGGAGGTGGATGAGTGTTCCTGGGCTCAAGGGACTTCTCAAGTACACCACCCCTGAGATGGAGTGCTCATGGGCTAGGAGGTGTATGAGTGCTCCTAGGCTTAAGGGTATTCTCAAGTATGCCACCCCGAGATGGATGGACAATGATCCACTCATGCTCTCGCAATACAAGGTCAACCATCCTTGAGATTGCGGTTTGCAAACATTTCTAGAAAATTCCTAATATGATTGACTACAGGAATATGCTTTGGAATAACCATTAATGATGTTAAGACATTTTGAATCCAAAGGTTAATGATGCTATGAACTATAGATATAACTACTATGATGTTTTAGCTATGATGTATTGCTCTCAATATTATAATATTTTATGTGTTAATCTTAATATAACCGTAAAGTTTATACTTTTTATTACTAATTTCAGTTTTTTAGTGATTATTATTGTTTTGCAAGCCTAAATTTAGGAATATTCCAAAAGGGAACATTACAACAAACCCTACTTAATGCCAAATATGAGGATTTTCTACAAAATCTGCATGTGGCCCATAGGCACATTAGGAAAGTTGGATACAACCGTTTTCTTGATATATTTTGATTGTCTCCAAACAATATGCCATCAAATCATATCCTCGCACACTCTTATTCTCATTGTGTTCCAAATAGGGAAAATGATAATCTTGTGTTTATCAAGACAACGATTTGGATTGTTGGGTAAGTATTCTTCAATTTTTTAGTTCTATAGAGTACTAGATTGGACACATCATATGTTCAATACTTTTATAACTTAGTGTTCCATGGGACAAATGCCCCACCTCAAAAAAAAAATCTCAATGTTCTCAAAATAGGATGTCCCCAAAACACAAGAACACAAATGAAATGTCTTGTTGCCCCCCAGCCCCATTTGCAGGAGGAGACATCCTCAAGATGTCCCTACAAAGCAAGGTCGACCAAAGGACTTAAGCTTTAAAAATATCTTATTTTTTAAATATCAAGAATTTTTTTTTTCATCTACATAAAAGGTAAACCCTAAATCTATTTTTTTAAATCATCATTAAAGCTCATTTTTTTCTTTTTTTTTGCCACTTTATCTAACAATAAAATCCAAAAGAAAGCTTTCTTTGTATTTTTTTTGGGTCATCTGCTTGAAGATTTTGCTGAGGCATTGAACTCGAAAGGAGACCATAGGTGTTGCTTCCACAATTGGCCATTGAACCATATGAATGTGCCCCTAGGATTTGCGAGGTTTTGAATCAGGAATATATTTATTAATAATTATTAATTATTCCCTAACAATTTGCAAGAGCAATGACACATTGGAGCAAGGAAAGAAGTAACAACAAAGGAAGGAAACCCATAGTGCAAAGGGAAATGGTGACAACATTTTAGGGTTGTGAATCCAACCAAGGATAAGGGCATGTTTCCTAAGGTGGATGGCTCTACTTTGGGTGGATTCACATAGGGTTTCCTTTCCCCTAACTCAACCCCTACCTCAGCAATGATGTCTCAACCCAACATGGTAGATGATTCAAAGGAAAGCCAAGTCTACAAGGAATGCAAAAACTTGATAAACCCTTATCATGATTGTGGCAATTTTTGCAAGCAATAAATTTTGCTTGACAACCCTAATTTTTATATTTTTTAAGTTGGACCCAGTCACTTTTATTTTTGGGGCAACTTAAATAATGTTGTTTTAATAAATTAATAAGTGTTCTTAAATGCTTAAATATATATATATATATATAAAGTAATCTCAAATACTTGGAGGGGCATTTTGGTAAAGGGCCCAAAATGAGAAAGTATAGAAAGGGGGTGCTTCACTCATTTAATCATCACAAATTCATTTTGGCATTTTGAAATTTTCACTTTGAAGGCTTGTGCTCAAATTTGTATCAAAAACCCTTGGCTGTTTTCAGAAGACTTAGGAGGCCGGAAGCCCTCTGGAGCTTCCATTTGGAGGTTGGGCAATTGCATTCAAAGAGTCTCATTGTTGAATTTTTTGAATCTATTGCGGCTTCTCATCACTATTTTTGGCTAGATCTGGAGCACCATTTTGTGGAGGAGACTATTATATCATTTCCAACTACTATCCAGCTGGTATTGACAAAATAACTTGGAGTGCCTACCCTAGGACTGATCCGTACCATTTTTGGGAGGGTTTGGAGGTGCCAAACTACCATATTTCTTGCTGATATCAGCCTTGTTTGTAGGTGATCTGCAGATTGGAGGGTTTTGGCATTAATTGCAAGCTGTTCCAGACTTTTAATTGCCTACTGAGGCTGCTGTACCACTTCCAAAGGAGGGAAAACAGCAGACTTGGCATCTTTAGGATAAACGACCAGAATTTGGCACTTGTGAAGGCTGCAATCTGCATGTTACATCATTTTTCAGCTTCATTTTGAGGGTGAACCTGCATTTTTTCATGCTCCATTGGGGGCAAGCCACCTTGACACATTTTGAACAGCAATTTGAAGAGTGATCTACATTTTTTGTAAGGACATTTGGCATAACAAATTCAGAAATATTCAGTTTGTACTTGAGATTATGTTCCAATCTCAGATCTGAAGTTTGATGACATTTTTATATTGATGTTATTCAATTTTCCAGCCATATATCATCAAGTTTAACATTCATATTTGATCCATTTTGGTACATAAGGGTTTCAAATTTTCTAAATAGCAAGTTGAGGGTTTGATATAATCAGTTTCAGCTGTCTACAGTTGTTATCAGCATTTTGTTTTATTTCCAATTTGCTGTTCCTTGCTCAGAAAATATCAGAAAATATCAAAAATTACAAAAAGGGGAGATCACAGAAGATTTCCAACACTATATGGAGCAGATATTGGAAGATGGTGATCACTTCCTCCAAACTATTGCAAAAGAATAGGAGACAAACACGTTAGACTCCTTTGAAAATGAAGATG
This sequence comes from Sequoia sempervirens, assembly GCA_007258455.2. Lineage (NCBI taxonomy): Eukaryota > Viridiplantae > Streptophyta > Pinopsida > Cupressales > Cupressaceae > Sequoia > Sequoia sempervirens. The sequence continues at coordinate 6,002 of VDFB02171393.1, forward strand.
AACTGGCCCTCTTCTTTGGAATCGCTACTATCTTCTAGGCAAAGAGCAAAATCATCAGACCAAACCTCTATTAAAAATCCCCATTCCTTTATGCTTTGATGTATGTGCATACCCTGTTCTAAAGCTTTTTCAACAAATACATTTTGTGCATATCCTGCAATCACTACAGTCCATGAGAACAGATCTCTTTGAGGCATCCTGTCTAATAGCTGATGTGCCTTGTCTATGCTCCTACTATTCTTCCCTTGTGAAAAGGAGTTCTTAAGAATATATATCTGTAATAATTTTCAGAAGAATCCTTGAATTTTACAGTTTCCAATTTTTGAGTTTGAGAAATCTGGACATGGGTATTGCTGGGTTTTTTATCTTGGGTTATAGAGGGCTGTTTGTTTCAACCTCGGCAGTTCTTGGATAATTTATAGAATTTGAGATTTAAACTTATTGAGTTTGAGAAAGTTGAAGTTGGGCATAGCTGGGATCTATCTTTCGAAGCCTTGTTTTGTGCCTTTTACTACTTTATTGGACTTAAAAAGATTTTCTCATTGAACCTACATAAATTTGTGTTTGTGTGTTTCAAAAATGAACATGTAGTTTTAAATTTTATTTAGTTGGTCTCTCATTTTCAACTCAGTCGGGCATATGTTCATCCTGAAGTGAAAGCACACAATAAAGAATTTAATGCAAATTGACTTTGAGTACAATTTATTTGGGTTTAGATAATTTAAAGTTGGGTAGTCGAGGAAATCATGTGAGTTGTGGTTTTTTTTGTTTATGTGATTACAGAGTAGTTTATTGAATTTTAGCGGTTTGGAATTGTTGCCTTATGAAATTTTGAAAAACGTACTTTTGGGAATTTTTTAAACATTATTTCCTTTGTTCATTTCAACATTCATGGGTTGAACTACAAGCAGGACTCCCAATGAAGTAATGCAACTGATTATTGCACAATGAGAAATTGCAACAACAATTGCATGCAATGGTCAGGACTCACAATTACAAAGAAATGCAACTTATTATTGCACAATGAGAAATTGCTAAAGAAATTGAAGTATCAAGAATCTATGGAAAACAATCAAGCCATTCTAGATCTAAGCCTCAATCCTATGAAATTGAAATATTCTATGAAACCAAAGAGATATAGAGGTGTTAGAATACATGCAAATGATTGTTACTTTGCAGAAATCAATGACCACAAGTCTAAGCAATGTCAATGGCTAAGGACCTTTGATTAAGTGAGGATACTGCTTATGCTTATGATAAATTTCCTCTATATCAATTCAAAGCTATGCAAGTTCTTCTCCAAGCAACCTATTGTTCCATTGTCCACTTTGTGTTCTAGCTCCAAATTAGACCTAATTTATATTCAACCCACCAAGATCTTGCAATTGAAGTCTCAAGACTCTGGGGAAAACAAACATGCAAGTCAAGAGTTGTGCCTCAGTGCTATGAAGTTCAAACATTCTATAGATGCAAGGAGATATAGAGGTTTCGGACAATGCCCATGGGATATTTACACTACAGAAATCAAGGACCCCAATTCCAAGCAACATAGATGGCTTGAAACATTTGATACAGCAAAAGAGGTTGCTTATGCTTATGATATGAATGCCATATCCATGAGAGGCATCACAGCAATGGCAAATTTCCTCTATATCAATTCAAAGCCACTGAGTTTCTCTCCAAGTAACTTGTTTCCTTCCCTGTTTTGGGGGCTAGTTCCAAATTACACGTAGATAATGCTCAGCCTACCAAGATGTTGCAAGATTATTGCTCTGTTTTACATGCATGAATTTGTGCGTGAAACATTTTGCATTAGAAGTTGAAACCTAGAACAACTTTGGTGACATGATTAGGAGCAATTCCATGTAATCTTCAACAGATAAGATGGAGAAGAATCATCACTTGCTTGGTGGTGGTTCCCACAATTTGTAGGTACCCATCTCTATTCCTAGAGATCCTACCAGCAGCAACACTAGCATTGCCATTGTAAGGCCTTCCTTCGTAGGACTATGACCCAACTATTCATAGTCCTAATCCTGAAATCTCCCTTCCATCTGCACTTGAATTGCACAATCCTAAGATCTCTTATCAAAGTGCTACTACTAGTGACTTGATCATTCCATGTTGCCAACCCTTCTTCTCACAGCACCTATATTACCAATACAATCCCTATTATCAATTCTATTGCATCCACTTCGCCAAACCAAGTTGTAAACCAATAACTTGTTCATTTCTTGGAAGAGTCTACTACTGCACCCTAGTCTAAGATTTGTAGCCCATTCTCATTAAAACCATTGGGCTTCAAGATTGAAAATGCTCATACAGAGAATTCCTATACAGATTCAAGTTTGTTGGATTAAAGAAGTTCTTTCTCCATCCAACCCCAACAACAACAACAAAAGTAGTGGCAACAACATCAACTATGATATTAGCCGTCCATATATGGCTAGTAGTATAGTACTACTATTCCCATATGTAGTATTTACTATTGACAATGTTACATTTGATTTGTGCACTATTGAAATACAAAACTTGATAGACTCAAATTATCAACGTATGTACTTCAATCAGCAGCACTAAGTACAATTGAACAAACATAGCATGAACAATAAGCTAATCACCATTTAATTCCAAGCTGAACATCAATGCTCAAGTTCTTCTATCAACAACCTGGGCACTCTTCTTTAGGATATTTTGCAAGAAACCATTTCAAAGGTAGTTGATATGGCCACTTGAAAAGCCTTAATTATATTGAACAATATTGTGTTTTTATCTATGTTAATTGTCTCTCAATACTTGTACCTTGGAAGCACAGATAAGAGATATTTTACACTATGATTAAATGTAGACCAATGTGTTGTGTTTGCAGACTGTAACACGGAACCATAGTTATTGAAATTCCTAGTACTTACTATCTATCTGATGCGCCCGTTCTCCTGAGCCAAAAAGGGTGCATATACTAAGGATAAAATTTCAAAAAAGTTGTTCAATCTTTCTAAATGCACTCGTCCTTATATCAAACTCAACTAGCTTCCATGTTGATAACCATGCTTCCTTGATTACAGGTTTCAATTATTCATTATAATGCATTCATGTCTACCACTATCACTAAAATGCAAATACAAACCAAAACACACGGCTGGTACTAGCCATTAAATGGTACTTGTTAGTAGATATAGCAACTTCGTCTAGAATGCCTAAAATCTACAAGCCCTCACAAAAAACCAAAAAAAATAGGGCACTACAAGATAGCAACAGAGAAAAACGACATCAGTTCAAAATGACAACCTCGGGCACCTGAAAGTCCTGTACTGCGCCACTGGGTCCAGGAAACCTGCAATCCGCAGAAGAGCAGTTGTCGCTTTCTTTGCTATGGCAACTCTGGCTGATTCAGAAACAGGCAACGTGGGAAGAATGAGCTGCTCAAAACCGCCAAAGTCAAACTCCATATAGTTGTCGTTCAAATCACCGTTGGTCAGCAAACCATGTATCGACCTCACTTGTCTGTGAAGAACCAGGAAACGCTTCTCAAGCTCCCTGAATGAACCCAAGGACACAAGATTCCTAAACTCAAGACCGAAGATGGGGACTTCGTCCAGCCGGATATCCCAATCAAGCTCCAACACCTCCTCCAAGTCGCTTTTGTGGTCTATCCTCACTAGGCACGCCGCCACCCAAATTACAGCCTGTTTTTTCTTCACCAGCCACAGCAAATTTGACAGGAAATAAGACATAACATCAGAGTTTACTCGGCCTGTCATGTCAAGTTTAAGATAATCGCTCCCCAACACCTCTTCGATTGCTGCCTCCGCCAGGCCCGAATATATGAGGGAAACATTCTTCACCCTAACTTCTGTAGTCGGTCCTCTAAACGACATCTCTCTTTTGGTTAAGAACAGGAAAAATAAGGGCTCCATTACAAACGTAGACGCAGTGTCGCCAAGAACCAGAGCAGAGGAAAAGGCACCACGCATTGATAAGGACAAATGTTAATTTCCAAAGGAAATCCCTATTGTTTGAAAATTGCGTGCATCGCTCACACTGTGAATTCCCACGTATCAACCAGACCTTCGCTTGCATCCTAATGAGTCTGCAATGATGGAAAAAAGAGCCAAGCGAGGGGGCTAGGCTCATTATAATGACATGAGATAAACCGTAGATATGTTCCTAGGGAAGAATCTTTCGCCAACGTTTTATGCAGACCTTACCACAGAGTATCTTCATTTTCAATTATGATCTCACCATCTGGATGCTTTCCTCGATTAGCTAAGTAATCAGCTACAGCATTCCCTTCCTTACAACAATGTTGGCTCTTAGGTGTTTCTGCTTGATCCAAAAAAGGCCAGGCTTCTTGTCTTAGGCTGAGATCCTATCGTTTCCTAAAAATTTCAACTGACGCTCTTAAATCTTTTACGAGTAGATGGTTCCATGATTTAAGTCTGGATTTACTGAGGTGCGTCTTAAAATATCTTAGCAGGGGTTTGAGAGAATTTTTAAAAGAAAGTTCAAAATTTTCGGCTTTCAAATTTGATGAAATTGATGGTTTACAAGGAATGGTATGATATACTTTCAGTCAGTTTCATCTTAAATTCTTTTAAATTTAAAATCTTAAAAATAAAAGTTAGAGTTTCTAAAATATAATGTAATTAGCAGGGGTTTGAGAGAATTTTCAAAAGAAAGTTTAAATTTTGATGAAATTGATGGTTTACAAGAAATGGTATGATATACTTTCAGTCAGTCCCATCTTAAAGACATTCTTTTAAATTTAAAATCTTAAAAATAAAAAGTTTCTAAGGAGTTTCTAAAATATAATGTAATTTAGATTTTTTTTTCTTCGTGAGATCCTTTACTCCACAAAGCAATTTCATGGGACCCCTTCTTAGTACTAGATAAGTTCAAAATTTTAAGCTTTGAAATTTATAGAAATTAATAATCTCAATAACTTTTAACAGTAATTAATGTGAAAATAATTTAATTAAATTTTTTTATAAAAAACTCATAATTTAATAAGAAAATTTTCTTTCAAATTTATTCTTAAATTTATTCAATTTTCAATCCCATCTTAAATCTATTTTAAATCTTAAAGTTAAAACATGGGACCTCTTATTTACCACAAATTTTTTTTATATCATTTTATACCAAAAACAAATTTCTAATAAGATCCTCTCTTCCAACATTCCCTCAAACCCCTCCATGAGACCACATTCTTGAAGTGTTGTAATTAGAAAAAGATATTTTGGCATGACGTTGATCACATGTATAGAATCTCCTTCCATTACAAAGTGGTTAACTTGTTATGGAATATTAATGGATAAGCATTTGATGAATTCACAAAAGTTTTTATATGGAACAACAATATAAGAAAAAAAACTTATAATCTCTAATGACACACCCAGCCCTTAAATTCCTAAAGTTTCTTTGGCAAAGTTGTGTTGTAGGCATCTATATGTTGAAATGTTTCCAACATTCAATGCAGTTTTTTAAAATTTTGTTTTGTTTTTTTCTCATTTTAAGGTTTCATTGTTTTTTATATGTTATTTAGCTAGTTGTTAGGGTTTAACTTGACATTTTATAATCTTAAATTTAAAATCTTTTTGTTTATGTTTTCAAATTCAATCTTTTGTGTACGATATGACATTAGGTAGCAACCTTAATGACCCTTTTTGGAAACATTGAACCTAATAAGAAGAAATATAATAAGTAGTGTGTAATTATTATGAAAAGAAGACAGATATCAACTATCTCAAATACCATAATGGATCCAGTAACAAGACCTCTGCCTTGATATGTTTGGTATAGTTGATATTTGAGATAGGCTAGTTGATGTCTGCCTTGAGATGATATTTATAAGATGTCAAAGGCAGATTCCAGTAGCAAGACCTCTGCCTTGGTATGTTTGGAGGAGTGAATGCATACATAAGAAGCCATTATCAGGGCAGAAGACCCCTAGTCAAATGGAGCTCAGATCCCATAAGAAGAAGGGCCGCTGGCCTTTAATCCTAGCTCTCAGATTGCAAGGGGGCTGTAGCAAGCAGGAGAATTTTTTTAGCCCTGTTGTGGACTTGGATTTGTGTTTGTAAGCTTCAGGCGGTTTTTTGGGCAGTTTGGGTAGCCTTTTGGTGGACATTACTTTTCTGCATCTGATAATGTATTTCTCCACATAGAATCCGCATTTACTTCAGAAAAAACCAGTATGTAGCAGACCAAATAAATAAACAATTGAGTTCAGGTAAAGTTATTATGTCAAAAGAGGGAGAATATGTATTTCCTTTTTTGTATAATTGTAATTGATTCAGAAGGTTACAAAGATCTTTAAGTTGAGAAAATTGAAAATTCATTATCAAAATTAAAACGAACAATTAAAATATAAAGTTATAAATACAGAAAAATTATTCATCAAAATAAACAACAAAAGATTAATAATATAGAAAATTAAAATGACTGTATAAAAAGAAGAGATTGAAAAACAAAAAAACATCAAAATAAATAAAAATAAAATAAAATAACTCAATCAGCTATCTCTTAAAACTACTTTTCACCTGGTAAATATTAAGAACCTTCTGTACTATTCTAGTTTATTCACGTTAAAATTAAGACTTACTGTGAAATTAAACAGAGCTACAGTTAGTTTATTAGTTAACAAAGAACATTATGCTTAATAGAAAAAAGCATTTGGACTTTTGTTTCTTTTGTTTTTGTAATACGCTTCAGTTTTTAAGGTTAAATCTTGGAAAATCAATCAAAAATAAAGACAAATAGAACTTTTCTTGACAAAATCAGTAGTAAACAAAGATCTTTAACTGGAACATGTACAACCATTAAACCCTCATTTCTAATCTAGTTTTTCTTCGAAAAAACAGCAACAAAATCCGTAGAATTCAGAAATAAAACATAATTGAATTGCCATACCAGACAAAAGAGGAATGTATTCCGCCTGCAAAGGATGTATCCCTCCACTGCTTAATATGGAAGAAGCAGAAGAATATCGATTCAATATATAGATAGGCTTAAGAAGAATGATAATCCTGTGTCAATAAGGAGGAAGTTTCTTTCAAATTTCTTTTACACGTATTAGTTTTACAATGGTTTCAGCAACCAGGTAATGTGAGGAATGGTTTCCATAATCAGATATTCTAGAAAAAGTAAGTTGATATATATTATATTATGACGAACGGTTTCAGTAATCAGGTATTCCAAAAAAGTTGACTTCAATGGTTTCAATAATCAAATATTTTTTAATGGAGGATTCTTCTTTTGATTTCCCCGTAAGTGAAACCTCTAAAACCTCTTTGACTGAGAGTTAAAAGTTGAGATGAATCCATTTTATTCTGGTAAAATTTCTTCAATCTTTTGTTTACGATATGACATTAGGTGGCAACCTTAATGACCATTTTTGGAAGCATTGAACCTATTAAGAAGAAATATGATAAGTAGTGTGTAATTATTGTGAAAAGAAGACTGATATCAACTATCTCAAATATCATAATGGATCCAGGAACAAGACCTCTGCCTTGATATGTTTGGTATAGTTGATGTCTTCCTTGAGATGATATTTGTAAGATGTCAAAGGCAGATTCCAGTAGCAAGACCTTTGCCTTGGTATGTTTGGAGGGGTGAATGAATAAATAAGAAGCCATTATCAGTCAAATGGAGCTCAGATCCCATAAGAAGAAGGGCCGCTGGCCTTTAATCCTAGCTCTCAGATTGCAAGGGGGCTGTAGCAAGCAGGAGAATTTTTTTAGCCCTGTTGTGGACTTGGATTTGTGTTTGTAAGCTTCAGGCGGTTTTTTGGGCAGTTTGGGTAGCCTTTTGGTGGACATTACTTTTCTGCATCTGATAATGTATTTCTCCACATAGAATCCGCATTTACTTCAGAAAAAAGCCAACAGTATGTAGCAGACCAAATAAATAAACAATTGAGTTCAGGTAAAGTTATTATGTCAAAAAGGGAGAATATGTATTTCCTTTTTCGTATAATTGTAGTTGATTCAGAAGGTTACAAAGATCTTTAAGTTGAGAAAATGGAGAATTCATTATCAAAATTAAAAGGAACAATTAAAATATAAAGTTATAAATATAGAAAAATTATTCATCAAAATAAACAACAAAAGATTAATAATACAGAAAATTAAAATGACTGTAAAAAGAAGAGATTGAAAAATTAAAGAACATCAAAATAAATAAAAATAAAATAAAATAACTCAATCAGCTACTATTTTTTACCTGGTAAATATTAAGAACCTTCTGTACTATTCTAGTTTATTCACGTTAAAATTAAGACTTACTGTGAAATTAAACAGAGCTACAGTTAGTTTATTAGTTAACAAAGAACATTACACTTAATAGAAAAAAGCATTTGGACTTTTATTTGTTTTGTTTTGTTTTTGTAATACGCTTCAGTTTTTAAGGTTAAATTTTGGAAAGTCAATCGAAAATAAAGACAAATAAAACTTTTCTTGACAAAATCAGTAGTAAACAAAGATCTTTAACTGGAACATGTACAACCATTAAACCCTCATTTCTAATCTAGTTTTTTTTCGAAAAAGCAGCAACAAAATCCGTAGAATTCAGAAAGAAAACATAATTGAATTGCCATACCAGACAAAAGAGGAATGTATTCCGCCTGCAAAGGATGTATCCCTCCACTGCTTAATATGGAAGAAGCAGAAGAATATCGATTCAATATATAGATGAGCTTAAGAAGAATGATAATCCTGTGTCAATAAGGAGGAAGTTTCGTTCAAATTTCTTTTACACGTATTAGTTTTACAATGGTTTCAGCAACCAGGTAATGTGAGGAATGGTTTCCATAATCAGATATTCTTGAAAAAGTAAGTTGATATATATTATATTATGAGGAACGGTTTCAGTAATCAGGTATTCCAAAAAAGTTTACTTCAATGGTTTCAATAATCAAATATTTTTTAAAGGAGGATTTTTCTTTTGATTTCCGCGTTAAGTGAAACCTCTAAAACCTCTTTGACTGAGAGTTAAAAGTTGAGATGAATCCATTTTTTTTCTGGTAAAATTTGTTCCAAACCGATCAAATATTTTTAAAAAATGAATTTATATATATAATTTTTAATTTTAAAAATATTTTATAATTATTTTATCATTTATGAAGTGTATTTACAAACAAGGGTCGCTCGTGGTCTGTTTTTGTTCAAGGATAGAAATGGCATCTTGGTGTGGCGTGCGGTGTACGTGTCCATTTATATTTTCAAGATAAAGATGGAGCATTAGATATTATTTCATTTTATAATTAGTATATAAAATATTTTTTTAAGTATATTTTATAAATAAAATGGGTTTATGAAATTAAGTTAAATCGATTGCTTGACAATCAAGATATCTATTTGGAATCGTCAAACTTTGTAATATTTTATGGTTGTATCATTCATGGTTAAGCTATTCTTATGGAAGAAAGTAATTATTTTTTAAATTGCTATTTTTGATTAATGTTTCAAAATAATTTTTTAATAATTTTATAAATAAATAATTTGAAAAGTTAGGTCATGATAGATTGTTTATCAATTAAGATTTATAATGTTTTATAAGTTGAGGTTAATAAGATGTATGAGAGAGTCATAAATTAATCTGTATTAATAAACGAGAGTTGCAATCATATGTAATTCAAAATTTAATGTTATGCAATACAGTTAGATATATTTAGTTCTAGTTATGGAAGTGATGCATGAATTTATTGTAATATTGAAATCAAAGATGTCTTAGGACTAAGAATAAGTCTCTATTAGTACTCTGCCTCAAATTTTGCACAAGATATGTATCTTTGTCTCTGATGAGTCTGCACCTTAGATCATTTTTGCATTTGCAAATCTAATTTGGTATAATGTACACTTCTCTCAAATTTGCATAATTCACTTGTGTCTAAATACTTAGGGTTGTTGAATCACTAGGGAAAAGTTCTCCTAGGTCAATCCCTAGAAAGGACCAACTTTTATGATCATGCCAATGATAAAAAATAACAAGCTCTAGTTGTGCAAATACTCCTAAGATGATTATACAAATCTAGAGTTATTTTGGTGCTCTAATTGAAGTGCTCCTAACATTCCCCTTCCTTAAATGTGAATGATATTTGAATGATGCTTGTGGATGATAAATGAATGCAATTCAATGCCTTTAAATACAAGGACATAGTAATAAATCATGAAAATGTATGTTTAATTGGTTCACGGTATCTAGAGAAAAGGGGTATGAACATTAGCATTAAAATTTGAATATTTAAAATTTTGAGGGTTAGGTCCACAAGAACGAGCTCAATTTCACACTCATAAGATTGATCTAGGACAAAGAGGTGTTATAATAATCAAGGTGGAGATGACATATAATAGGAATAAAAATGCATTGATAGGTGTAATAAATGGATAACTAAGGCATGAGTGTACCATAATATGTGTATATGGGTAATTGGGGGATAATGTTGTTAAAAAACCAAGATCACCTGCATGCAAGATGGATACCTGTCACATGCAAAAGATATGAAGAACCAAAGAAGATGTTCTGTAACCTCAAAGTAAAAATGCATTAAGAGAATCAAACTATTACAAAGAGATCAATCCTTAGGAAGGAGATCAAGAAACCCTAAAAGGGAAACCCTAAATAGACAATTATGCCTTGTGAGTAATCAGTGTGTGTACAAGTTCAACAAAATGCTTCAGGGCCAGGCGGCAATTAATTATCAATATGATACTCATTAATTAACATATCTTCATCTCTGTACTACTCAAGATGAACAGAAGAAGCTAAAACACCACCTAGGAATGGTGGAAGAAAGCAAAGATGGGGTCAAACTAACTAGGCTTGATCGGTACCATTATATAAGAATAGGTAAGAGAAGGAGGAAAACCAGGTGGGGACCAGAGGCTACAAACAGAGATGTCATGCTGCAAAGAGCACTGGAAACTCTATGGGGTAACACTAGAATAAGTGATCTGCAGCAAACAGGGAAATATTCTTGCAGTGAGATAGGGGAGTCACTAATTGACTGGGAATCATGACCAAAGCAACAACAGACCCGATGCCACGGAACACTCGAAAACTCCAAACGGGAACAACTCTGGAATCTATGAAGCAGCAAGCAATTATTGAATGATGTATTATTGAAAATGAAGTGCAAAGATGCAAGATGCACTCTCCCAACTGTCAAAACATCCAAGTAATCTCTAAACAACCCATCGGGCCAAATCTGGACTAAGTGATAAACCTGGGATAGATACAGAAAAAGTAAATGGACAACAACATGGAGCTCCTTAATACCTTTCCAATGCCGCAAAGATAGCAAAAATTGGAGATTGTGGCAAAAAGTTATGAGCTCGAAAGCATAAAAAGTACATCTGACTTCAAACAGCAATAAATATAGAAAAATAGTAAAATATTGAAAAATAAAAAGCACTACTGGAAAGTTCTCGGAACCAGCTTTCCGGCGATATCTCATTTGCTTGATTTCGATACCGTATGCCCAAGTTATGACCAAAAGAAAAAAATTGCTCTATTAGGGAAAATTAGGGCTAGGAGGGGCAAAGAGGGCCGTACGGCCAGGTGACGTCATGCTGACGTCAGCAAGTCATGGGCCT
>VDFB02171394.1:0-86900 GCA_007258455.2 Sequoia sempervirens
AGGAATCCAGAAAATTCCAGGCAGACAGGATTATGGGAAATTCCAGCCGGACTGGAAAATCCCGGATTTTGTTCAAAACCTAGTTTTTTCGAAGCACAACTCGGGGGAAGGACTTGGACAAGCAGGATAAACATCTAAGGACCCCCAAAGGCAATGAAAGCAATAAAATTAAGGGGCCAAAAGACACCAAAAGCCAATCCGGGAAATTCCAGGCAGACAGGATTATGGAAAATTCCAGCCGAACAGGATTATGGGAAATTCCAGCCGGACTGGAAAATCCCGGATTTTGTTCAAAACCTAGTTTTTTCAAAGTGCAACCTAGGGAAATCACTTGGGAAAGCAAGATGAACATCTAAGGACCTCCAAAGACAATGAAATCAATAAAATTAAGAGGCGAAAAACTAGAGCAAAAAGAGGGTCCCCGCTTTCAGTGGGGCGTGTGTGCAAAACTGCACAACAAGAATGTCTTGTTCGAATCGGGACCTTGTGAAATTCCTCTGTGTACATTCTTTCATGGTCCTTTTCCCTTGCTTCAAGCTCTACATCTTCTTGAGTAGCTCCAATTTGTAATCAACTGGAATAAATTGTTTCTTCAATTTTGACATGATTTTGTCCCATCTGGAAATTTTATCTTTCCCTTGTCTTCCTCCTTCTAACTGGACCTCTTTCCACCATATACTGGCGTGACCTTTCAATTTTGTCTTTACAAACCTCACTCTCTGAGGATCTTCAATCTCCTCAAAATTGAAAAATTCCTCCATGTCATTGATCCAATCAATCAATTCTTTAGGATTCAAATTTCCACTAAAAGTTGAAACCTCCATTTTAGGTCTCTTCCCAATGCTTGAGATCGCTTGCAACAATCTTCTTTCTCCATGATCCATTGGATCCCGCTCTTCCTCTTCCATTTCCTCTCATGTTTCATCTCACTCTCATCTCTACCTCGCTCCAAGATTCTTTCTTTGAACCTCTCTTGTTGCAAGGTTTCCACTCAGCCTAAGGGCTCTACTCATCCCCAGTGGACCTCCTCCACCCCGGCCTCCACCTTTGCCATATTGGGCACGTCTTGGAGGAATCTTGAATTCAACCCACACTCATAGGTCCTATTGCAACTACCTCATATTCGATGCTTTGTTACAGGTTTAGGAACTCCCACTCTTATACCACTTGATGAGAGATACATCATTTCAAAACCTATAGAAATCACAAACACAATATCAAGACAAAAATACGAAAAAAAAAAATGACTCACTTTCTAATTATTTTCATAAAATGAAATGAGGAGATTCAAAGCATGCTATAGCCTCATGGGCTTGATCACAACAAAAATCAACTCCAAAAAGAAAAATCTACTATTCGTATTTTCACAATAATCCAGTACTATCAAGGCCACCTCTACAACCCTACTTAACCTCTTTTATTTTCCCACAACCACCCTAACACTTAAAAGTTCAAATTTCCTTTTGTTTTCAAAAGCCAAAAGTCCCACCATTTGATTACTAGCCTAGGAAGAAAATTTTATGAAATTCACTTTTTAGAGGACCAACTTCACGGGGCCATAACTTTTTATCGGAGTGTCTAATTCGCAATTATTGGATATCGTCATAAAGCTCTCAACGAGCTCTACGATGTGCAAACTGATCATAGGTCAGTTTGGCCACTTTTTGAGCTATTTCGAGGCCTCCAAAGTTTTATATCTGAATTTGAAGTTGCATTAGAGAAATTTCCCAGGACGAAAACTTTAATTTCTCCCAAACTGTGTAGGGTATTGAGGTGATTATTTCGTGATTGAAAAAAAAATTCAACTCTGCTCCTTGGGGTAAAATTTCATGTCCATACGAGCCTGTTTTGGCTGACTTACTAAAAATAGTAAGTGCTTGTTTTTTGCTATTTTTGACTCTTAGCAGTCTTATACCCCTTAAGTGCCATCATGGGACTCAAAACAACTAAGGAAAATAAAGAAAACAATTTTTTTTTTTGGTGATGCAAGATTGCCCTACACCACTGGATGCTCCTGCATCAAAACACTTGTTTTCTAAAGACAATCTTATATAGAAGTGGTATTTGTGCTAATAACTTGTATTTTATTTACCATAAAGTATATATAATTGGAATAACAACAAAATATAATAATAGATTTGATTCATATTTATGTGTTGTCTATTTGATGATATTCTATCATAATTGAATATCTTTTTCAAATGCTTTAGTATGTTTGTATTGTTCTTGTGATCTATTGTAGTATCTTTAAGAACTATTGTTTATTTGAATAATATATAAATTATTAATCATCCTCTATATTCTCTTACCTCGCCACCACAAGATCTTGGTGATCAATTTTTTTTGAAAGAATATTTACTCATAGTATGCTATCATCTCACCCTCACAGGACCTTGGTGATCAAAATGTAGTAAATAGTTTTTAAATATTTTCTGGGTTATTACATTTATTTACTCTTGGGAGCCTCTTTTACATCAAATACTTTATTTTCACTAGCACATTAATATAAACTTATAAATTAAATACTCATTATATGATCAAACAAGATTATACCACATTACCAACTCAACCCTATGTGAACTAGTTGTATTGCAGCCTTATTTATTCACACCATTAATTACAATCTTCTTGATTTAAAAATGGATCTATTATTGTACTTAATGGCATTTTTTTTTTATAATGGCCTATTAATTTGATGCTTGGGAAGCTTTAGAATGGTATGGGGTCACATATTGGAACTTTTTTTAGATGGAATAAAAAGCTAAATAGGATAGAATATTTTGATTGCTTTTGAACAGTTATGCATTTGAAAATAAAACATTTTTTCAAATCTATATTCAAACATTATGTCTCCCAAAATAATTAAGTCAAAGAAGGTTGGTGAAGTGGCAAATTCATCATGGAAGTAACAAACACATGTTTTTTTGTTCTATAGAACATTATGAGTTCACTATTTGCTAGCCTATAAAAAGTGGTGAATTTGTTTTTGTGGTCATAAATGTTGGAAATAGGATGCCATTTAATTGCAATCCTAAACATTATTTCATGTATCTCCTAAGTCCTCGAAAAGTGTTCCCCAACACTAGGATTAGAAAGAGATTAATATTGAATGAAATATTCATGTTAATTGACATTTGTAATTAATTTTAAATGTTAGTAGCATGTGAGGGAATCCAATATGATCTCCTAAATAATACGGGCACATAGGGCACCCACATGGAAGGTGGAACCCACCTTGAGTTAAGTTAATAGTTTGGAGTAAAAGATAACACTTCTATAATGCATGTAAAGATCCTAGAAGTTAGGGATTGATGTTTACATGCATGAAGTTCAGTTCAGTTCAGATCAGATCAATTCAGTTTAGTTCAATTCAGTTCAGTTTAGTATCAGTTTAGTTCAATTCAGTTATGGTTCAATTATCTTTAGTTAGTTTCAGTTGAATGCTAGTTGACTTCAGTTAACTTGGAATGCATGACTAATGACTCGAGTTGCATGAAAAATAATAGGTGACTACTTTCAATTAATAGGGGATGATCATTCTTGCATGAATGGTGGAGAGATATGTTTTAGTTAACAGAGATTGACTTGGACCCACCTTGGGTGCCCAAGTTGACTTCTTGGAGTTAACACTTTTGCATGATAAGATATTTTAGAAGGCTGAGTTAAGTGGGCCCATTCTTGGGCGCCAACTTTGAGGATAAGCTTTGAAGATATCTTTAGAATAAAGGTTGAGTTATGACTTCAGTTTGGGATGCCCAAATGGATGAAGGAGTTGATTTGACATTGTTCTTCACGGTAGAACTCTACTTGCAAGAGATAGGCATAGCTTTTGTGAGATAGGGATTGAGCTTTGTAATTTTAACTCTTTGGAGATTACAAGGTTGATTATTTCCTATTTATCTCAAGCAAGTTGAAGAGAGTTTGTATTAGTTTTTATTGCAGGTTGTGAAGAATATTTGTTGAAGGAAAAAGAAGCATCTCAAGCAAGGATTGGAATTATTGTAATCTTATTTTGAGATTAAATAATACATTGATTCTTGGTGGAGTTTTTTCCCGAAAGGGTTTCTCCATGGTATATGCTGTGTATCTTCTAATATCTTTTCTAATTCTTCTACAACCTTATATCTTCATTCTACAAATAGTAAAATGAATTAATCATATTAATCAACCACAAAGAATTTGTAACAAAGAATACATATTTAGATCAGCAATAATAAAGTTTTACAAAGTATTAAGCTACATAAACACCTCAATTTTTGACATTTGGTATCAGAGCTAAGGTTGGGTAGAGTATTGGGATGCCTTTCTCTTAAAATATTGAAGGTTTTTTGGTTGTAGTGGGAGCTTTTATTATTTTTGTAATTGTTGATTTTGGAAAATAACTTTGTTACAATGAATTCTCGTTTATATATTGAAAGGTTCAATGGATCTAATTATGAAATGTGGAAGCTAAAAATGGAGGATTTCCTTGAAGAAAGAGATCAGTGGTTAGTTGTTAATAATCAGACAAAGTCACCTACAACTATGTCAGATGAGGATTGAGCTAAGCTTGATAAGAAGGAAAGAGGAACCATAAGATTATGTCTTGTTGATGTTGATCTCTTGAACGTTTTAGATGAAAATACTGCATATAAATTGTGGAAGAGAATAGGTGATATCTATCAAACCAAAAATCTAACTAATAAGTTGTATATGAAAAGGAAGTTGTATTCTTTAAAAATGAAAGATGGTGATTCTGTTGCAAATCATTAAAATGATTTTAATTTGATTCTTAGTTAGTTAGCATTAGTTGATGTAAAGCTAGAAGATGAAGATAAATGCATTTTGTTACTTTGTTCTTTACCAAAGTCTTGGGAAAATCTAATTGTTGCTATCAGTGGTAGTGGTGCAGATCCAAAGATGGACAATATAATTTCTACTATCCTATCAAAGGAGATGAGGAGGAAGTCTAAAACTAACTCCCAATATGCCTTGTTTGTAAGAGGTAGGCCTACGGAAAAGGAATCTAAGGCAGACAAGAAAGGAAAGGGTAAGTCCAAAGGACGGTCTAAAACCCCTAGTAAGAGTAAAGTAAAGTGTTGGAATTGTGGAAAACCTGGACATATTAAGAAGGATTGTAAGAGCAAGAAAAAGAGTTATGATGCTTCTACAGAGAAATCCACAGATGACAGTAATGATGCATTATTCATTTCTTCTAATATTGTTGTTGATAACTCTTGGCTTATTGATTTAGGTTGCTCTTATCATATGACTCCTAACAGGAGTGGCTCACTAAGTATATTGCATATGATGGAGGGGATGTCTTCTTTGGAGACAATAGCACAACAAAGGTTGTTGGCAAGGAGAGGTAAAGTTGTGTTTCAGTGATGGTAGGGTTAAGACCCTTAATGATGTTTTACATATTCCAGGATTTTCTAGAAATCTACTTTCTATCTCTAAGTTCAATGATTTTGGAATGCATGTGACATTTGACAAAGGTGGTTGCAGATTGGTGAAAGGGAATATGGTGGTTGCTAAAGGATCTCAGATTGGGACTTTGTTTAAGCTGAATACCTCCAATGTGAATAATTTAGCCAATGTAAATGAAGCTGAAAATACATGTATGTTGTGGCACCATAGATTGGGCCACATTGGTGAAAAAGGTCTTAGGACCATTCTTAATAAGAAATTGGTTGACGGTATTCCTAATTATAATATGGGAAAAAATGACTTTTGTGAGCACTATGTGTTTGGAAAACAATCTAGATCTAAATTTCCTAGTGGAAAAAATAAAGCTAAGAGTTTATTAGAGATTATTCATTCAAATGTAATGGGCCCTGTGGATATTGACTCTATTGGAAAATCTAGATATTATGTCACATTTATTGATGATGTCTCAAGATACACTTGGATCTATTTTATGCATAACAAATATGATGTGTTTAATAAGTTTAAGGAATCTAAAGCTTTGGTTAAGAAACAAGCATACAATAAGATAAAAGTGTTGAGATTAGATAATGGTGGTGAATATTGTTCTAGGGAATTTGATGATTATTGTAAGCATGCAAGAATAGTGAGATAGAAAACTACTCCATATACACCTCAAAAAAATGGAGTAGCAAAAAGGATGAACCGAACCTTGATGGAAAGAGCTACAAGTATGTTAAGTAGTGCTAAGCTAGATCAATCCCTTTGGGCTAAGGTTGTAATTACTTCTTGTTGTTTAATCAATAGATCCCCTAGTTCATCTATTGAAGATAAAATTTGCTATGAAATGTGGTTAGGTAGGAAGCCTAGTGTTGCACATTTAAGGATCTTTGGTTGTGAGGATTTTGTTCATGTGCCTCAAGAAAAGTGATCTAAATTGGATCCTAAAGCACAAAAATGCATATTCATAGGTTATGGTGAAAATGTAAAAGGTTACAAGCTTTGGAATCCTCTAACTCAAAAAAAATCTTTATCTAGAGATGTGATTTTTCAGGGAATTTAGAGCTTATTCGGGAGAAGAACAACCAAAGGAAAATGATACTTCTCAAACAGTGCATTTTGAGATAAATAATGAGAAGCAACAAGATGCACATGTTGAAGAACAATTGGATGGATTTGATGAGGAGAGTTCACAGAGTTCTTCTGAGATAGATGCTCAAGATGAGCATATTGAGGAACAAGTAGAAACCCCTTTGAGAAGATCCATAAGACAATGAAATCTCGTTGATAGGTATAGCCCACCTAATTTTCGTTGTATATTTTCTTTAATGAGTACTAATGATGAACCCTTTCTTACAAGGAAGCTTTGTCTTCAGATGAACACAAGCTTTGGTCACAAGCTATGCATGAGGAAATGGAATCCCTGGATACTTGTGACACATGGGATCTTGAGAGTTTTCCCAAAGGAAGAAAGGCCATTGGTTGTAAATGGATCTTTAAAAATAAAATTGGAGCAGATGGTAATCTCGAAAGGTACAAGGCTAGATTAGTAGCCAAGGGCTACTCCTAGAGAGAGGGAGTTGAATTTAATGAAATATTCTCTCCCGTTACTAAATTAACTTCTATTAGATAATTTTTATCTCTTGCTGCTACTTATGATTTTGAGATAGAGCAAATGGATATGAAAACTACTTTTTTGCATGGGAATCTTGATGAGGAGATTTATATGAAGCAACCTGATGGTTTTATTGTAAACAGAAAAGAAGAATTGGTTTGTAGGTTAAAGAGATCTTTATATGGATTGAAACAGTCACCCAAAATGTGGTACCAGAAGTTTGATGCTTTTGCATTGAAAATTGGTTATGTTAGGAGTGAGGAAGATAATTGTGTTTACATAAAAGTTATTGATGGTCAGCTTTTTATTATTATCTTGTATGTTGATGACATGTTGTTTATTGGTAACAACAAGGTAATGATCAAAGAATTGAAAGCACAACTCTCGATCACATTTGAGATGAAAGATCTAGGGGCTGCAAAATATATCCTTGGTATGGAGATTAGTAGAGATAGAGGTAATAGAAAGCTTTGCTTAAGTTAGAGCAATTATGTTGATACTATTTTGAAACGGTTTTACATGCAAGACAGTAAACCAATTAATATTCCTTTACCAGTTGGCACGAAGTTAAGTTTAGACATGAGTCCTAAATCTGATTTTGATTATGAGGAAATTTCTGAAATTCCATATGCTAGTGCAATTGGTAGTTTAATGTATGCAATGGTTTGTACGAGACGAGATATAGCCCAAGCAGTGGGAGTTCTTAGTAGGTTTATGTCTAACCCTGGTAAAGAACATTGGACTTATGTTAGGAGGGTGTTTAGATATTTACGAGGTACTTCTGATTACTATTTGGTTTATCGATGGTTCTAATGACATTGATATTATGCATAGATCATTGGACATACAGGGTTTTGTTGATTCAGATTGGGCAGGAGATCTAGAAAATTAGAGGTCGACAAGTGGCTATGTGTTTACTTTGTTTGTAGCTGCAGTTAGTTGGATGAGTAAGAGGCAGCCCACAGTTGCTTTGTCCACCATAGAAGCAGAGTACATGGCTGCTACACATGCCTCTAAAGAGGCAATTTGGTTACAGATACTTGGGAAAGGTATTGGTTTTAATTGCAAGCAAGTTAGACTTGAATGTGATAGTCAGAGTGCTATTTTTTTAGCCAAAAATCCTATGTATCATGCTCGTACTAAGCATGTTGATGTTTAGTATCACTTTGTGCAAGAAATGGTTGAGAGTGGGAAGGTATTAATTGAGAAAGTTGGTACTTTGATTAATTTTGTAGATTATCTTATGAAACCAGTTCCTACAGATAAGTTCTCTTGGTGCAGGAAGGTCATTGGCCTTGAGTCATGTACTTGATTTATACTAATTATTCCTTGTTTAGAATAATTGCAATGCATAATGTCAAGTGGGAGAATGTTGGAAATAGGATGTCATTTAATTGCAATCCTAAACATTATTTCGTGTATCTCCTAAGTCCTTGGAAAGTGTTCCCCAACACTAGGATTAGAAAGAGATTAATATTGAATGAAATAATCATGTTAATTGACATTTGGAATTAATTCTAAATGTTAGGAGCATGTGAGGGCATCCAATATGAGTTCCTAAATAATAGGGGCACATGGGGCACCCACATGGAAGGTGGAACCCACCTTGAGTTAAGTTAATTTTTTGGAGTAAAAGATAACACTTTTGTAATGCATGTAAAGATCCTAGAAGTTAGGGATTGATGTTTAGATGCATGAAGTTCAGTTCAGTTTAGTTTAAATCAGTTCAGTTCAGATCAGTTCAGTTTAGTTTAGTTCAATTTAGTTTAGTTATGGTTTAGTTATCTTCAGCTAGTTTCAGTTGAATGTTAGTTGACTTCAGTTAACTTGGAATGCATTACTAATGACTTGAAATGCATGAAAAATAGTAGGTGACTACTTTCAGTTAACAGGGGATGATCATTCTTGCATGAATGGAGGAGAGATATGTTTCAGTTAACAAAGATTGACTTGGACCCACCTTGGGCGCCCAAGTTGACTTCTCGGAGTTAACACTTTTGCATAATAAGATATTTTAGAAGGCTAAGTTAAGTGGGCCCATTCTTGGGTGCCAACTTTGAGGATAAGCTTTGAAGATATATTCGGAATAAAGGTTGAGTTATGACTTCAGTTTGGGATTCCGAAATGGATGAAGGAGTTGATTTGACGTTGTTCTTCATGGTAGAACTCTACTTGCAAGAGATAGGCATAGCTTTTGTGAGATAGGGATTGAGATTTGTAATTGTAATTCTTTGGAGTTTACAAGGTTGATTATTGCCTATTTATCTTGAGCAAGTTGAAGAGAGTTTGTATCAATTTTTATTGCAGGTGTGAAGAAGATTTGTGAAGGCAAAAGAAGCATCTCAAGCAAGGATTGGAATTATTGTAATCTTAGAATTATTGTAATCTTATTCTGAGATTAAATAATACATTGATTCTTGGTGGAGTTTTTTCCTGAAAGGGTTTCTCCACGGTATATGTTGTGTATCTTCTAATATCTTGTCCAATTCTTCTACAACCTTCTATCTTCATTCTACAAATAGTAAAATGAATTAATTAGATTAATCACCCACAAAGAATACATATTTAGATCAGCAATCATAAAGTTTTACAAAGTATTAAGCTACATAAAAACCTCAATTTTCAACAATAAACATCTTTTAACAATCCAAATTTTTGAGTTTTGGGCTTAATCTTCCTCATTGGTGGTAAGAAATTCTAATTTCATGGAAAATGGCTTCCAAGATGAAAACTAATCCTAATGCTCAAATTATTTATTTTTTATTATTATCTATGTGACCACATAGAAAATGACATCCCACTTGAGGTAGCACTTTATTTCATGTGAAATTTATATTCTGACATGTAAGAAGCATCTCATGTCATGTATGATGTCTAAGAGCATCTATGATGTTGTAATATGTGTAAGTGATTATATGATGTGTGTAAAATCATATAAGAGGGACCTTCAAAGTGGACTATAAATTTTGAGCAACATATGACATATAAGATAATATTTCCTAAAGAAGGGATAAGTCCAAATGGGGCATCCAAATTTAGTGAATGACTTATGACATGAGATTTAAATTCTATTTTGAATTGTTGTCCCATCATGGAGTGGGACATTAGAAATTGGATCAAAAATTTGGGTGCCCCTAGTTTCAAAAAACCACTAAGGTTTTCTATTTGGATTTTCTCTATTTATTGTATGCTCAGTGGAGATATGTATTGCTTTTATTTTTCAATGGGTGTATTGCTGAAATTCCTCCAAACATATTGTTGCTTGTGAAAAGGAGTAGATATTCATATTTTATTGTAACCATGGTGTTGTATATGGAATATAAATTGAGGCTTCTTTGTTGGTAGGTTTTTTTGAAGGCCAAGGTATATACTATGTTAGTTATGTTTCTCTACATTACATGTTATTACATGTCTAATGTATCTTTTTAAAATTATTTAGATCCAAATCTACTTTATTTGTTGTCATCTTAAGATTAATTAGGATTTTTTAGTTTCATGTTGTTTCCTTTCATTTTTGAATTAGAGACTAATTATCTTTTGGTTTCCTTCGGCTAAGAAAATGGGTTTTTTTCTATTACTCTTGGTTTGAGTAGAATATATATATATATATAGGTGATCTTATTTTAGGAAATAAATAGAAAGTATGTCAAGGCTGGAGATAGACATATTTAACAACACAAATTTTGAGTTGTAGAAGCTTGAAATTGGTAATTTTCTCATAGTCTAAGATCTATGGGTTGTAGCTTTTAGAAATATGTCCAATAATATGAAGGCAAAAACTAGGTTGTGTTGGATAAAAAAGATAGAAACCTCATTAGAATTTGTTTGGGAATTGTATTTATCCTAAATGTATTCAGAGAAGCCACCATAGAGAACCTTTAGAATAAGTTAGGAAACATGTACTAGGATAATTCCTTGTTAAATAAGAATATGGAAGGTTAGTTTTATTTTAAGGACATGAGTGATGGTGATTCCATTAAAAATGACCTAATTGCATTCAAAATTACAGTGAGTTAATTTGAGCCCATAGGAATGTAAATTGATCACAAGGATCAATTCATTAAACCATTATGTTCTTTTCCAAATTTATAAGATAATCCAATGATGAAAATGTTGGAAGTTTGTGTTGTCATTGATGTCAACAAATCTTTGTTGTTGCATTAATATCAATTTGTCTATGGGGAGATTGATAGAATTCTATGGAGATGCTTTGATTAGTTGCATTATGTTGTCATTAGTAGTATCACTAATGTCAACCTCTAGTGTTTCTTTGATGAACATGTTTTGGTGATGTTCAACCTCTTGTGTAGTTGAGATGTTGTAGAAGTGTTCCAAGTGATGAGTTTAAGTTTGTGGTGCTTGGTTTCCAAGTTATTTTGAGAAAATTTGAATAAAAGAGGAAACAATGTGGTGAAGAGTATTCAATGTGATAGAGTGGTGTTCAGTGTTTTTCTCTACATTTCTTAATGGTTGAAGATATGTTTGTGTAGTTCAGATATGTTGATCAAAGGTGGTATATCCAGAGTTTCAGGTTCTGGATCATTGTGTAGAGAAAGTTGTGTTCACCAGTGTGACAACTATGAAAGTAGTGTTGTTTGGGAGAAATGGTTTTGCTCCACATTTCTCCACAATTTGGTTTTTGGTTTTGTGGATTTGCGGGTGTGCTTATATTTCTCATATCTATTTTCAGTCTATTTTTTTGTGTTTTGGTGCTCTGCAAGGGTGGATTCAGTTATTACAGTGTGTGGAAGGTTAGTTGGTTGTATAGAATGAATATGTTCTTCTATTGTATGATGTTGCGAAGGAGTTGTTAGATTTTAGGGTGTTGATGGAATATTCCAGATTTTGTTCAAGAGATGTATATTGTTCGTGACTCATCTTTGAATCAAAGGAAGCATATACTTAAACGATCAATGGTGTTTACATAGGTTCAACTAACCTTGGGTGTTTTCACCAATTACGGATATGATTTAGTGCTTGTGAAAGTGTGGTGTGGCATGAATGAGTGGATTTGGGTCCAATATAAGGTGTGTTGTGGTCTACCTTCATTCCTTTCCACCACGGGAATGTTTTGGAGCCGACCTAATTTAGATTTGCACATTTGAGGTGCATAGCCGACCTTGTGAATTATTTTCAAGGTTGAAGATGGTATATATATGAGTTTTGTGTTGTTGAGTGATATGAGGAGTGTGAAGTGTTGAGATGTGAAGTGTGAAAGTGTGAAATTTAGTTTGATACTTAATGCCTAAGACTACTAGAAGCAGCGAGTAGGTGTATACATTCTATAGAGAGAGTGTGAATGTTCTGTTGAAGCAGTGGTGGATATTTTTGTTGCTCCAAGATGGATTTCTCATTATAACAATCTTCTATCTTCTTATTTCTAATCTAGTAGTGAGCCCTTCTTTTCTTTTGGGAAGTGAGCCCTCTGAAAATGATCCTATTGTATTCAGTGTTGCAATTACTTTATATTATGAGATAATCCTCGCCATGGGTTTTCCCTTCTTGGGTTTTCCACATAATTTTGGTGTTCTCATGTGTTTGGATGTGTTTACATACTGCTTCTCATGTTTGCATTCTATTAATGCATGATAAGGGTTTAATGGTTGTTAAGGGTTTAAGGACTAATGTAGATCTAAATGTTAATGAGGGTTTTGATGTTTTAATGTACAACTAATTCACCCCCCTTAGTTGTCTTATGCATTCAAAAATTGGTATCAAAGCAAGATTCCTTAGAAGAAAGCTTGACCGCTTGAGGTAGATCTAGGATGGTGCACAAGAGGGAGGCTCCTATGTTTGATGGGTCATATTATGCATTATGGAAGACCAGAATGGAAGGTTTCCTTGTTTCACTAGGGTGTGGAGTTTGGAAGTCTGTTGAATCTGGATATACTATGCTTGCAAATGGTCTGAGCATTAATGATGAGATCAAGTCCTATGAGAACAATGGGAAATTGAGGTATGCTCTTTTGAGTGGTCTTTCTAATACTGAACTTGTGAAAGTTATGAATCTCAAATCTACTATTGAGATCTAGAAGAAGCTAGAAAGTGTTTATGAAGGAGATGAAAAATTCAAGCAAGCTAAGATCTAGAACCTAAAGATCAAGTTTGAAACCTATGGATGTTAGAGGATGAAGATATTAGAAGCTACATGCAGAAATGGATGAAATTATCAATTCCATTAGATTCCTTGGTAGAAAACTTGATGAAGATGAGGTGGTAAAGAAGGTACTAAGAACTTTTCCTAAGTCCTATGGTCATAAGTTTTCTGCTATTGAAGAATTTTAGAATTTAGATCATTACTCTAGAGATCAGTTACTTGGTACTTTAACTGCTTTTGAATTGAGAGAGTTTGGTCCAAGTGATTCAAGAAAAGAGACTGCTTTTAAAGTTGGCAAAGTAGAGAAGAATGAGGAATCTAATCCGGATGAATTTGATGAGTTGGAAGCAAAATTTGTGAGGAAATTGAAATAGGGCACTGGAAAATACAGAGGTAAGTTACCTTTAAAATGTTTTAACTGTGGAAAGGTTGGTCATTATGCTTTGAGATTTCCTATCAAAGCTTCAAGAGATAGACCTAAGGAGAATAAAATTAAATCAATTAAGAAAAGTTATTATGTTAAAGAAGATTCCAATATATCTGATGATGAATCTAATTACCTTGATTATGAAAATGATGAATGTTTATTCGCGGTTTCAAATGTTGGAACTAATTTTTCTAACTCTGAGAGATGTGTGAAGGAAAGGGAAAAAAGCAGGTCATAACATTGAAGGAGCAATGGTGATTGCTTTTCATGCTAGAGAAGACAAGAACAGCTAGATCATTAAAAGTGGATGCTCAAATCACATGACAGGTGATAAGAGTAAGTTTATTAAGCATGAGAAGTTTGAAGATGGTTTAGTTAAGTTTGGTGATAATGCATTTGCTAAGTTATGTGGAAAATTTTCAATTAGTTTTGATGGAAAGAATAATACAGATGATGTTCTTTATGTTAAGGATTTGCGGCATAACCTTTTTAGTGTAGGAAAAATGTGTAGAAAATTATATAATCTTGTGTTTCAGGACAATGGGTGTGAGATCAAAAAAGGCTCTAGAACTATGGTTGCAGCAAGAAGGACAAATGGAAATGTTTATTAACTTAAGGGTGCAAATGGTCAATGCTTTATGACTCATGTGTTAATGAAATTTGGTTATGGCATAGAATAATGTGTCACATCAATTTTGATAGCCTAGTGAGGATCAGTTCAAATCAATTTGTGAGAGATTTATTGAATATTATAAAGCTATTGATGTTGTCTTTAAGGAATTTCATATTGGGAAGCAAGCTAGAAAGAGTTTCAAATTCAAAGAACAATCTACTACTAGTCCTTTGGAGTTGGTGCATACAGATCTTTGTGGACCTACAAATCAGAAGTTTTCAAAGTGACAAGTATTTCATGCTATTAATTGATTATTAATCTAGAATGACTTAGGTTACTTTTCTCAAAGAAAAATAAAAATCTTTAGATAAGTTTAAGGCATTCAAAGCTATGGTTGAGAATGAAATGGATATGAAGATCAAATGTTTGAGATCTGACAGAGGTGGGGAGTTCATCTCTAATGAATTTAACACTTTTGTGAATATCATGGAACAAAGAGGAATTTGTCAGCTCCTAGGACTCCTCAGCAATTTGGAGTTGTGGAAAGGAAGAACATGACTATTTAGGAAGCAAAAAGGACAATGATGAAGGAAGAAAATATATCGGATGTCTATTAGAGAGAAGCAATTCATACTACAGTGTACATACTTAGCATAGTACATGAAAGGAAAAACAACTAAAATACTCCCTATGTGTTGTGGTATGGAAGAACCCCTACTGTGAAATATTTCATAGTGTTTGGAAGGAAATGCTATATTAGAAGAGATGAAGAAAGCTTAGGAAATTTTGATGCAAGATCTGATGAAGGAATCTTCCTTGGATATTCTACAAGAAGCAAGGCTTACCAATGATACAACAAGAGGCTAAAAAATATTGTTGAAAGTGCAAGTGTCAAAGTGGATAAAGACCTACATAAAAGTTCAGTGATGATAGATGGATATTTGTTGGTGTAAATAAAGTTTTGTACCTAGTTAATTCATTACTAGGGGACTTATTTACACATGTTAAGTTTACGTAGGTCCTAGGAAGGAATCTTTCTAGAAGGTGTTAGTTGTCATTAGGTGTTATCTTATCTTTTGACTTGTAACACATGTGAACCTAGGTAAGTGTGATTAGTTGTCTCATGTCATATGATTAAGACACTTGTCATAATCCTATGACATCTTGTATCTCACCTTGGGTATATAACCAAGGGATCTCTACTACATGACATCACAATCATATCATTGAATCATATTGATAAGAATACAGCTTACTCTTGTCACATTCTATTCTCTCTTTTTGTGCTTTCCATTTCATCTCAAGATCTTGTAAGCCATAGCTAATTCTAACATGGTATCATAGCTATATCTCAGCTCTAACATGGTATCAGAGTGGGTTGGGTGTCATTGGAGAGTCTTTTTCTAAAGAGAGATACCAGATTTGGGGGTGTTCCATTTTTGGTTCTTTATTACAAGTTCAAATCAAAGCTTTTTGGTGCAAATCTAAGCTCACCATTGCATCCGAAAGGTTTGAGAAAGTTAATTTTTCCTTTTGTTTCGTCCAAATCAGACATATGAGGCCAAATCTATGAGGGTTTGAAGTTGAAGAATGGTTGCTAGATCCAGAAGGTAGCTACATTTTTGGAGCATTTTGGGTCAAGCTCGACCCTACCATTACGTCCAGAAGCACCAAAAACCCTAAGATCAATTTTCAATTCATCCAATTCAGAGCAGTTGTCCGATGAGGCAAAAAAAAATTGCCCAAGGAAGCGTACGATCCCCCCAAGTCATCATAATTACTCGATGATACGATCTGCAAAAAATAAAATAATATTATTTGAATCGGTTTGTTTTTTTTTCAAAATTTTCTTGGAAACATTATCTATTTAAAAATATTGTAAAGTTTTTTAATTTTTATTTTTTTTAAAAGGCATATTGTGTTAGGAAAAATTAGGGCATCTCAGAGAAACCTCCAAGAACAATAGTGCCTTCGGTACCTTTATTTCGATTAGATTGCCTCAAAGACATGTACAACTATGTCCTAAAGTAGAAACAGACACAGTTCATTTCCCACATTAATCCTTCTGAGAGAAGCACATGTTAAATTCAACAGCAAGTAATAACAAATTCTAGAAGCAGAACCAACACAGATGAAAGATAAGACAAAAAACCATAACACAAAGATTTATGTGGGGAAAACCCTTTCGGGTAAAAAACCCCACTCTCAAAAGTTCGAGCCATTGTATTATTCAGCAACAGAAAGTTGCAATACAGTTTCAGGCTTATAGCCTTTTTAGAGATTACATCTTGTTCATTCTGGATACAACCTAGTAGCAACTGATCAATCCATCAGACCATACAACCTTTGCACTGATACAATGCAGTGCAGATCAACACGAGAGAGATCAATCATGATCCATGATCAGAAGAGATTCCAGCAGAACCCTGCTTCTCTCTTCTTCTCCTTCGGCCTCATGGCCTCGGCCTTTCAGCCAGCCACACGGCCCTCTCTGTTAGCTCTCTTGGTTCTTCTTTCTCCTCTTATTCACACCAGCTCATATCTTCCAGAACGTCCAATGCATACATATACATTTGTTCTTAACATGCTCTATGAAACCATTCATTTTCAATTGTCAGACAACAATCTACAACTCAACATCATTATTGTCGTAGATGTTTCCATTTCCTCATGTAGAGTTTTCCCTTTCACACAGAAACGGGTCAGCAAACGGTTCACATTCTGCCCTCTCTGATAGGTCCAAATCGCACCACGTAGGACAGACTTCATTCGGTCAAAGGCATTCAACTTGTGTTCGCATGTCTGTGAGACACTAACCGTGTCTCCCCAATGCCACAAGACTGATTGCACATCTATCGCCAAGAGTCGCCCCCATCGGCAAGACTATCGTCATTCGCCAAGACATCACACTAAAGTTCACAAGTCACATCGATGTGAGTATGCCATTTGGTGAGACTATCGCAACTCGCCAAGACATCATACCAATGTTCACAAGTTATATCGACCTCAACATTCTCATCAGCGAGACAATCTCCATTCGATGAGACATCATACCGAAGTTCTAAAAGTCACATCAAAATGTTCCATAGTCGGCAAGACTATCATCTTTCGCTAAGACTTCTGACCGATACCCTTCATGTTACATCGCAATGCTCCACTGTCGGCGAGACATCTCCCTATCGCCAAGAGTTCTTACCGAACCCTTATGTTACTCCGAAGACCATATACTATCAGCAAGAGAAGCAACCGTTGGCAAGACTTCCAATCGAGGCTTCCAAGTTACTCTGATGAGCATCGGTGAGACAAACGTATGTCGCCAAGAGTTCATAGCAAACTCTCATGTGTTACTCCGAAGACTCCAAGTGCAACATTGTCGGCGAGACTTCCGATATTTGATGAGACATCATAGCGAAGCATTTGAGTTACTCTGATAACTGTAGTCGCCATGAGCCTCCCCGACATTCGCTAGGAATCAGACAGTCGACCAGACATCTCCCAGCCACCAAGACTTCATACCGATAGGAGCAAGTCATACTGTTACCATATCGACCAGACAGACCAAAGGTCACGCCGATATCGGCAAGACTTATCACTTTCGCTAGGAGATTACACCAAGCCCTTCAAGTCGTACCGAAACATCCAACAGTCGACAAGACTTAGGCTATCGCTGAGACGTTATACCAAAGCAAGCCTTTCAGCCAAGGGTAACCCTGATATTTGATAAGAGCAGCCTATCGGCCAGAGATCTCCTTGTCGCCAAGAGTTCACGCTGAAGGTTCAGGTCTCTCCCCGATGACTCCATAAGACTTATCCTATCGGCCAGACATCACCCATTTGCTAGGACACATTTCGATAGAAGCAATTCATACCAATAGTTCCATCGGCCAGACAGACCAAAGGTCACACTGATATCAGCCAGACTTTCTAATGTCGTCGATACATCATCCCGACTGTCCAAGGGTACGCTGAAGGTTGCCGATTATGCCGATCACCAAGACATTTCGGAAGACACAGCAATAGTCAGGATCAACTAGCAGGTCAGCCAGACATCTCAACAGTCTCACTGAAATTGCTCATAAGAGGTTTCAGCCTGTGGGATTGAGGCAACAATTCCAACATATTGTACTCTGCAGATAGGGTACTCTGAGTACTCTATATGCTTCATCGTAAGCATAACAACGGTCAACTCAGCTGCGGGCCCACACAGTCGCTCATCGACGCTTTATTTAAAAAATATGGGCTCATTCAAAAAATCTAGCAGCCAATTCAAAAGATTCGCCGAAGCCAACATCAAAAGGGAACATTCCGATGATGGAAAGAGAAGATTCTTAACAAATTCCCCATTGGCCGATCTGGGAGAATATTCCAGTCAAGGGGAGTATATTCGCTTATGACAGGCCGCAAGCCATCAAATTTAATTGGGTGATTGGTTGACGTTATCCTACATCAGCAGTGACATCAGCATCCTTTTGAAAAAAAATTCCCCCCTCACGGATTGCATTTTCTTTTTTGCAGGTCAACTTCAAAGACTTATATCTTGCTCATTTTGACTCCTTTTTTCGAGCAATTTTTTTTATTTGGGCTAATTTTTCACGCTCTATGCAATGGTGTAATCAGTTTTTTGTTTTGGTGTCTGTATTTTCAGAAATGGAAGATTCTCACAGGTGTTGCTACTTCATCCTCATTTTGGGAACTTTGGGAGCTCATGTCTTGCTCCTACGGTAACATTTCTGGGTGCAATTTTTTTTAAAGTGCATGATTTTTTGTGCACTTCTCAGTCATATGATCAAATTAATCTCATTTTGTACCAAAAAATGTACTTTATATTGTGGCCTATTCTGGCATCTGTAAGCACTAAGATCAAGTCTAATTTTCTATTTTTGGCTTCTAGCAACTATAATCACACTAAATATAAATTGCCAAATTATATATTTCTTGGGGGGTTTCTTGATTGAGTGATTTGGGGGAGGGTCTTGGTGCATTCTTTGATCTGTTTGCTTGTGCTCTCTCATTCTCATGGATCATTCTAAGGTTTATTTGCTCACATCATATAATTATTCAATATGGCATCAAAATGAATGGAGTATTCTAATGACAAAAGGTCACTCTCTATATGTTGAAAATAAGGTACATGAACCTATTGATGATGAGAAAAAGTTAAAATGGATGATTAAACATACCAAATCCCTTGGGTGTCTTCGTAGACTAGTTTCTCAAGATTTTTTGTTCAAAATTGAATCATGTAAAAATTCTCATGAAGCTTGGGACAAATTGAAAACATTGTATGGTACTACAGATGAAGTTAGAGGCTATCAAATTGATAATGAACTGATGAGCCTTGATCCTAAGAACTTTGACAACATCCAAGACTACATCACTAAGGTTAATGATCTAAGAGAGCAATGTAAAGCACGTGGAATTGATAAGAAGGACATTCAGTTGGTCTACAATACAATGAAAAAACTTGGTCTTGATTGATGGGCACGGTCGTTAATGTCACAACTTGCATCATTTAGTCAATTAATTATCGAAACAAGTGTGTCTCAGAGCTATATGCGATAAGGATTTTTTTCATGAACTTTTGGGGGGTTTGCACTATAAACAGTGACTTCAGGTGTTAATTTGACTCCTTCAGGAGCTTTTAAGAGCTCTCAAGGGCTCTCAGGAGCTGAACTTCATCAACTAATTCCTAAGGATTAATTCTATCTTATTTCCTAAATTAAAGTTATGTCAACTTATTTATAACTTCCTTTGACCTGATTGAGACCGATTCATGGAAAAGACTAACATTTATCTAAATTCTTAATCTAGAGTTCAAAGTCCAAATTTACTTCTAATTTACTTCAAAAGAAATCTATCTTAAGATTTGCTAGAAAATAAATGCTATTTTAAAGAACAAAAATGAATTGCAAGGAAATAATGATTAATCTAGAAAACATAAATACTATTTCCATGAACAGATTCCAAACAATTTCAGTTTCATCATTCCATAAGTTCCCATCATTGCTTCAATTAAACTTTAACAGATAACTACTAAATTTAATTCCTACAAATAACATCTAAATTTGATCAACTTAATAAACCTTTCAACGAATCTAACAAACTATTCTAGCCATGATAAACTAAACTTCAAAGTGATTTAAATACAATTGTTGAAAATGATTCATTCAAACTTAACATTCTAGATTTAACATCTAACACTTCCAGATTTAATATTAATGAACAAAAATAACATAAACTCAGAAAAATACCACACAAGATCAATTCCTTTGGTTGAGCGGGCCCTTCTCTTCCTCTAGTAAAATCTCTTAACATAGTAATTTGAGTTAACTTCTTATCTTCATTCAAATTGATCAAATCAGGACGTAGAACAGAGTATTGTAACCATTACAAGATTTCAATCAAAAATTATCTAACTCCTTTCTAAATCCTAAACATGGATGTTTATAACTATATCTGTATTGAATTCAAAACATGGTGTCAACTGCTAAGATTCAAGGCATCTAAACTAGAGATTTAAATAAAACTAAAGTAGAACTAAAATAGGACTGAGAATAGACAGAGAGAAATGCCAAATTAGCGTTGGGACTAGAAGTTCCTAAACTGACTAAAAAGAAGCTAATTTGAACTTTTGTGATTCATCATCCAGCTAGGTTGATCAATGGCGTGATTGTCTTCATTTGATTAAACAGGGAGTTTAACTTATCATCAGTCTTTTGAATACCTTGAATAAAACCCTTAAGAAAAGGATACCAATTATAACAGTAAAAGATTAAAACTACATAATTATCTCATCAATATCATTACAAAAGCAATACATTTAATATAAAGCATTACCTCAAATATATCTACCAAATTAGCCAAACATAAAGCAAAGCAAGTAAATATATTAGTCTATAGCCTACCGCCAATCATATTAATTAACAAAAATAAAAAGTCTTTTAAACATAAAATGACTTATATGAAAGTATCTTTGAACCCCTCATCATTCTTCCCCACTTGTTTTGAACCATGTCCTCATGGTTCTTTGTCAAGAATTATGGTGGTTTCTTTGTCCTTGTTCACTGCCTCCATCCAAATGGAACAGTCAAACACTCCTTCCCTATATTGTGGTGGCAATCTAGTATTGAGTGCAAAGCCATGGTTCTCCCTTAGCTTCTCAAACCAGGGTCTTATCACCTCCTCTAGAATATTGGTTGATGCTTTGAGCTTTGGAGCGGGCATGATGATAATTGGCATTATGAACCGCATTCCAACCCAAAATTATTGTTGTTGTTCAATCAAGGTGATCACGTGCCTAATTCTTATCAAGCTCCATCTAAGGTTGTTTGGGCTTATAGGCTCTCTTCTTCTCAATGACTCAGGAATGGTGAAATATCTTTCCTCATGTGAATTTATTTCCAATGGAGGAAGTGTCCCTTCTACATTATGGAAAGTAGATATATTATTTAGCAAATTTGAAACATAAAGAGGATTGATGTGATTTTTCCTTACCACTGATCATACCGTTTTGATATACTTCAGTGCATGAGACATTTCAGGCCTCATTGGTAAACTATACCTTTTCTTAGCCTCTTTGTATATTTCCATCCTATTCAACCATTCAACCTGATTCTGCATTAAGGAGACAAAGGACTTGATTTGTAGC
Organism: Sequoia sempervirens; assembly: GCA_007258455.2. Classification (NCBI taxonomy): domain Eukaryota; kingdom Viridiplantae; phylum Streptophyta; class Pinopsida; order Cupressales; family Cupressaceae; genus Sequoia; species Sequoia sempervirens. Next base: position 21,807 of record VDFB02171394.1, read on the forward strand.
TCACCAACATAGACATTTAACAAATAATCATCATTATCTCCCATTAAAAACCTATGCTGGAAAAACGCACACATCTGGTTTTGAATATCAAGGTGGCTATGGAAGTAATCTTGTAGAAAATATTTATCATTGTGATAATCAAGGCTTCTCCTTAAAATTAATTGATTGAGATTCCATTGTAGAAATTTCTCCCTAAGAAATAAAGCATATATTTCTAATGGTCTTCTCATTGACAGTATTGCAGAACTTATCTCAATTGCTTGCTCAAGTCTTCTTTCAACCTCATTTTTTTCTTCCTCTAATTTTTGTACTTGCTTTTTCAGCTGATCATTTTCATACTTGAGTTTCAAGGCTGCTAAAGAGAGATATCTAGGTTGAGTCCTTTGTGGAACATCTAATGGAATTCTAGATGGAATGGGTGATAGAGCAAGGTAGTGTTGTAGGGCCATGGAAGTAGAAGCTTCTTGTGAATAAAACCTCATGGACTGTTGTTTTAATATCTCTTCTTTTAGCTACAATTCCTCTTTTAGTTTGGTGATTTCCTCCGCGCTAACTAATTCTTGTGTATTGGCTTGTTACAAAGCCTCTTCGGTGCTATTCAACTGCTCTTTGCACCTTGCTTCTCTTAGCTCAATCTCCTTTTCCATTTCATTAGTTTTATTTATCCATTTCATTAGTTTTATTTAGGGACTGTCGTAACTCTTCCTCTTTTCTTTTCATTTTTTCCTCAAGAAATTGCATATTTCTTCTTTCTTGTTCCAGTTCGGCTTCAATTCTTGAAAATTTCATTGCTCTTAGCAATTCCTCTATTTCTAATTCTTCTTCAATTATTGGCTCTTTTCCTTTTCTCCTCTCAATAGTTGGGGAAGGTGTAGGAGATCTTTCGACTTCCTCTTCCTCAAATTCTTTTGAGGCTTCTTTCTCTTCAGACTGTGCGTCAGACTCTTCAGCAAAGTCATGGATTTCAGTAATAGGGGTTCTTTCAAGAGTTGGCATTGGGCCTTCAGGAGGGTTGTGAGGTTGCTCAAGGGACTGTACTGGTGTGTGGGTTTCCTCATGGGCTGCAAAATTTTCTTTTGGGCCTTCATAGATAGGGGTTTGAAATGTAGGTGTCTCTTCAGGAGTGGACACAATGGTCTCAACATTGCTAGGGATTTCTTCATTCAAGTATTGCTTTCTCTTTTTGGAGGTACTACAGGTTACCCTAGAGGATTCATGTAGTTTTATTTTACCCTTTTTCTGTTCTCCTTTGGAAGATTCACCTTTTTCTATTTTTGAACTTTTTGTCGAGGGCCCCTTTGTGGGTCTTCCTTTTTGTTTTTCTATGGGTGTGGAAAAAAATTCTAGCCAACCCTGTTTCCCAGACTCCTTTAAGAAATGATGCTTAATTATCAGATAAATTAACCCATGGTATTTTATAGAAGACTCTCCTCTAGACTTTACTCTAGAAATCATGGAAGCAATTTGTTGAAACAAAAATGTTGGCAGATTTATTGTAGCAGAGGGTTTTGTTTGTCCATACATCAAATGTATCAATAGTTGCATTCTTTTCCCTAATATAGTGTTGTATTGTCCCTCACAGGTGAATAATTTCATGACCCATGTTGCAACAGTTCTCCATGGCTTGTCCAAACTGTAACAAGCTATTATGTGTTGGTCTCCCTAATGCATAAGAATTTTAGGCCTCACTTCTGGTTCTTGGTGAAATGTTGCCACCAATTCATCAAACTTTACTTGGCCTTTGTTAACTGGTTTTCCCTCAGCTAGAATTCCTGAAATTTCACTTATTATTTTTGGAGTGACTTCAATTATTTCTCCCCTTACTCTAGTGACATTTACATGAAAATTTCTCATGAATTCCTCTACAATTTCTTGTTGAAAACCTTCATATTTCATTATAAAATCTAGCCATCCAGCTTCCCTCGACAATCTCTTGATTTCTAAATCAAGAGTGAAGTTTTCTGGCTCTGCATTCCTTTTGTTTCCCATTTCTTCCCATCAACAATGGTGAATTGTAACAATGGAGAACTTCAACTTGGCGGACTGAATTGCTTAGTAATATCTAGAATTATTTTTCCTTGTTTTTGGAGTAGCTATCTTGAAGAATGACATGACATGTCATTAATTCCTTGCATTAACTTTCTTTACTGCTCCAGACGATTCGCACGCCACAAATTGTAGTTGCAATTTAATTCGCAAAGTTGGTGGCATCTTTTACACATGTCAGCATGAATTTGGAAAGATTTTGAAAAGACAGGCGGATCATAACATGATCCATAATTATTACTGACATTATCCAATGTCACATCATACCTTATATCAACTGTCCTGCCACGTTTTGAAATGATTAAAATTCATTTATTATCGTTATTAATAACAATATGGTGATGTCTAAACTTATAATTATTTACCTATTTTACATTAGTTTAACTATAGAAAATATTTTTTGAGAATAACATCCACATTAAATGTACACCTTTATTTATTGCAAGCCTTTGAGATCTTCAGGAACCTTCAGGAGCTCTCAGGAGTTTTGGAACTTCAGGAGTCTTTAGGAGCTATCGAGCCAAATGGAGTCTTCAGAGTCTTTTGTCTTCAGGATCTTCAGAAGCCTTCAAGAGTTCTTCAGGAGCCTTCAGGAGCTTTCAGGAGTTAACTCAGATAGACCACCATTGCTAGTTTTCAGTCATCTTTTTTTTTCGAAAGCAAACCCCATTTATTGGTTTTCAATTTACTTCCATTTTCTCAAGGTAAACCGCCATTTGTTGGTTTTCAATTTACCTTGTTTATTCATGCCTTCTTCAAAGGTTCAAACATCTTCTCTCATGGAAGAGATATCTTCCATAAAAAAATGTTCAATTCTATGTTGTAGATCATCTAAGAATTCCTCCTTTGATGTCAACTTATGATATGTTTTCAGTCGATGACCATTAACTAGCATAACTCTCTTTTCTCCATCAATTGGCACTAATTGGACAACTCCATTTTCAAATACATGGTCTATCTCACAGGGTCCTAACCATCTTGTATGGAATTTCCCTTTAAACTCTTCAAATCTAGAGTCAAATAATAATGCCCAATCTCCTTCCTTGAATTGTCTAGACACAATATGCTCATCGTGCCATTATTTTCTTTGCTTATGAATTACCTCTGTATGCTAAAGAGCCTCCATTATCATCTCATCAAGTCTGTTGAGCTGCAAAATTTGACTTTTCTTGGACTCTAGTAAATCAATTCCAACTTCTACTATAGTTTTTAGTGTTCTTAATTCAGATTCTATTGGCATGACTGGTTTTTTCCATACACAAGCTCATAGGGAGAAAATCCAGTTGTTGTTTTCCATGTGGTATTATAAGTCCATACTGCCTCATCTAACCTCTCTGCCCAGTCTATTTTCCTTAAAGAAATAGTCTTTTTCAAGATGTTCTCCAATTATCGATTAGTGACTTCAACTTGTCCATTCGCCTGAGGGTGATATGGCGAAGATTTCCTATGGGTCATTTGATATCTCTACAAAAAGGCTTCCATCAATACTGATACAAATTGTGGCCCTTGGTCTGAAACAATTTCTCTCGGTGCACCAAATCTCTGAAGAATCTGCTTGTACATAAAATATGCATCCTTATCCTCTCTTGCTTCTTGTAATTCTTTCACCTTAGCCCATTTTGTTGCATAATCAGTACAAACAAGTATATAATGCTTCCCTTTTGAAGGTGGATCGACAGGTCCCACAAAATCAATTCCCCACTTTTCAAATGGTTCTAGAGCTATTTGTGGTTGAAATGGAATCTCCATTGTTGGGGTGGGTCTTCCCATCCGCTGACACTCATCACAATGTTTAACAAAGAATGTAACATCCTTTGTCATTGATAGCCAATAGTAACCAACTCCTAGGATTTTATGAACTGTTCTTACCACTGAATAGTGTCCTCCTTCAGGCTCATGATGGCAGGCATGTACTACATCATAGACATCTAACTCAATTACACATTTGCGAAGAACATGATCAGGGCACAAGTTAAATAAAAGACCATTAATTCATTGAAATCTGGAACTTTCACAAATTAACCTCTTTTTTTGTTTATGACTGAAGTGACTTGGACACTTCCCTGTTACAAGGCAATTTTCCAGATCACCAAACCATGGTGGATGATCTGAGATTGCAAATAAATGTTCATCTAGAAATTTTTCATCCACCAGTTCTTGATCATCCTGCAAAACAATTCTGGAAAGGAAGTCAACAACAAAATTATCCTTTCCAAGCTTATCTATGATAGTAACATCAAATTCTTGCAACAACAATAACCATCTAATAATGTTTCCAACTACTACAGCCTTGTTCATCAAATATCTAATTGCAACATGGTTTTTATGTATGTAAACTTTGTAACCTGTAATATAATGCTAGAATGTTGTATATTTTATCTGGCCTGTGAGTCGAATTTGTAAGCCCGGATGTTGTCGGCTAAATGTAACTGAGATAATTAATAATGAGAATATTTTCATTTGCATTTGCCTACATATTTTGTGTTTCTTTCGTTGTGTTACTCTTGCTGCATGGTCTGGATTGTTCTCTTTGAGGACCCTCCTAATGTGGTTGCGCCAAATTTTGTTTATTGCATATACTACAGCTAAAAATTCCTTTTCTGTTGTTGTATAATTTCTTTCAGCAGGATTTATATTTTTGCTAACATAATAAATTGCATGCATGGCATCATTGTCATCTTTTTGTCCTAATACTACTCCAATAGCCAAATTGGATGCATTAGCATGTATGTGGAATGGTTCTCCCCAAACAGGTCCTTTAATAATTGGAGAAGTTGTTAAAGCTATTTTAATTGTCTCAAAAGATTTCTGACAATATTCAGTCCATACAAACTCCTCTTCTTTCTTGAGCAATGTGAACAAGGGTCTGGAAATTTTACTAAATCCTTCTATAAATCTTCTGTAATATCCAACATGCCCAAGAAAACTTCGAACACTAGTTTGGTTCTTAGGGATTTCAATGTTCTATATGATCTCAACTTTCTTGGGATCTACTTTTATCCCCTCTTTTGAGATGTGATGTCCCAGAACAATACCCTCTGTCATCATTATTGAACTTTTTTCATGATTTAAGGATAACCTATGATCTTTACATCGCTGCAAAACATTTTCTAAGTTTTTAAGGGCCTCCTCAAATGTTTTTGCATGAACAGTAAAGTCATCCATGTATACTTCAACACACATAGTGGTGAAATCTGCAAAGATAGCAAGGACTACTCTTTGAAAAGTGGCAGGTGTGTTACACAGTCCAAATGGTAAAATTGTATAAGTGTATGTACCCCAAGGATAGGTAAAAGTAGTTTTGTCTTGATCTTCAGGGGCTACTTGGATCTGATTGTATCCACTAAAGCCATCAAGAAAAGAGAAATAATTGCCGCCTGCTAGGTTATCAAGTACTTGGTCAATGAATAGCAATGGGAAATGATCATTATTTGTAGCTTTATTCAATTCTCTATAATCTATGCACACACGCCATTTACCATTTTTCTTTGGTACAATAGTCAATGGAGAAACCCACTGACTATCAAATATTGGGTAAATGAATCCTACTTTGAGCAGCTTTTCTATTTCTTGTTTAACAAAGTCACGAAGAACATGATTGATTCACCTTTGACCTTGTCTGATTGGTCTTACATCTTTAGTGTATATGTGATGACTAAAAATTGAAGGATGAATTCCTCTCATATCCGTGTACTCCCAAGCAAAAGCTTCAGTGTGTTTTTCTAAAATTTCCTTCAATTCTTTTTCTTGTGTTGGGGATAAAGATGAATTAATGTTGAGAGGTTTATCTCTAGCTACTTGAATTTCTTTAGTTCTATTTTTAGAATCCAAGGAATTTTCAACAAGTGTATTCAGAGGAAAAGAGTGTTGTTGATGCAATGTTGCTTGACATTTTCCTTTCCCAATTGGAGTATTGTTTTCAGGAGTAAACTCTTGTTCTTCACACTCTTCAATATGTTCAACCAAGGTAACCATAGCTAACTCAACAATTCCATCACCTTATGAATCTATATCTTCATCAACCCACAGTTGAGTGTTTGGTTGAATTGATGGTTGTGCTGGTGGATAGAGTGACAATTATTTTTGCTTCTGACCATTTGAAATTATCATACTTCCAGATCTACAATCTATTAAGGCAACAACAGTAGCTAACCATCATCTTCCTAAGATGATTGGATAACCAAAATCTTTCTTTGTAGCTTTAAGAACCAAAAATTCAATTGGGTAATCCCATGTGTCAATGGTGACCATGATTTCTTCTATGATACCTTTAGGTTTGGTAGTAGATTGGTCGGCTAATTGTAAAACAGTTGTTGTTGGCTGAATAGTTGTCATTCCTAGCATTTCGATAGTATCAGATGTTAGAAAATTTATGGCAGCTCCCAGATCAATTAGAACATTTGATATATCTATTCCATTAATACTCAAGGTTATTACAAGACTACCAGGATCATTATATTTTTGTGGAAGCAATCTTCCTGATAACACATCAGTGAGTTTTGTCCCTATTTGAATTGTGGAAGGTAATTTCTTTTTCCTCCCTAGAGTTTTCATGCAAAGGGATTTAACTAACTGATTTATCTCTAGTATGTCTTTAATGGCATGTAATAGTGGTATTTCAATGTTAATCTTCGTCAACTCATGAAGAAGTTGAGAGTCAACTACATTCATGTAATTGGGTTGAGAGATTTTAGGAGTGACTTTTTCTTCCTTCAATCTCTCAGGGTAAGGTGTCTGATTGATGTTTTGTTCTTCTTCAAAGTTGTGTTTTTCTACCGAATTCTCGTTATCTTCCCCACCTTCTTGAACTTTTTTTGTTGGCATAGATTGAACAACTCAATTTCTCAATTGAATATCATTAGCATCAATAACGTTCAAACTAGGGGGATTTGCATCATTATGGGTATTTCTCAGATTTGCAATTGGTTGAGCTAGCAATTGAGGTTGGGTTACCTGGTCATTAGTAGGATTAGGGGCATTTATTGCTGGATATGTTTGTCCCCAAGGACGTTTTTGCCCCTAATTTTTCCATGGTTGGAACTATGTCTGATTTTTTTGCCATGAGGGTTGATTTGACTTCCACTGTGGTTGTTTATTAGCTTACCATTTGTGACTGGTTCCATTGGAGATTCATCCATTCAAGTTGACCCCAATATGTAAGTGGTGGTTGTGGTTGATATGGAGGGATCTATTGGTTTTTGTTTTGCCAAGGGTTCTGATTCCAGTTAGATGTAGAACCATATTTTCTTTGATTGACATTATACCCTGTGTTTTGAGGTCTCTGGCCGACATAATTAAGCTCTTCTTCTACCACAGGTGGTTTCTTTAGATTGCTCTTAATCCCAGCCAAAAGATTACAGGAACTTGTTGAGTGTTGTTTCTCACAAATCTCACATATATCAACTTGATTCAATGGACATTCTCTTAAAAGGTGTTTTCCCCTACACTTGGAACAATAAATAGACAAAGGGTCAATGTTCTTCTTATCTCCTTGCATGTTGAGATAAAGAAGTAAATCATTCTTCATGTTTGCTAATTCCTCCATTACTTCTGACACATCAGTAGTATGAGCCTTGTTTCTTTTGGAGTTTCTTGTTCCTACCCTAGTTTTGGAGTAGTTTCTACATATTTCAACAATATCATCCAAGGAAAGCTTGTTAATGTCTCCCTTCCCCATTAGATTCAAAGACTTTCTTGATTCATCATCAATTCCTCTCAGAAAAACTGTTTTACTAATTTCATTATCTAACCCATTAGTACACCTTTGATGCACAAATTGGAATCTATCAACATAATCCTCTAGAATTTTATCCTCCATTTTTCTTATTCGAAACAATTCCTCCTTCTTATCCCTTAATCGATAGTAATCTTGGTATTTATCCAAGAACTCAATTTCCATTTGTTGCCAAGTTTCAATTGTTCCTACTCCTACACCCATGAACCATCGTAAAGCTGACTCTTTCCAGGTAGAAGGAAATAACTTCAACTTCTGGTTATCATTTGTGTAATCATAGGTCTGACATAGGACTTTGAATTCAAATAGAAATTGATCAAGATCCTCTGAAGTTATTCCCCTAAAGGTAGGAAAAACCGAGGGTGAAATATTCTTCATAGGAGGCTCACCAATCTATCTTTCAAGATTTATAGGATATGAAAAGTTCCTATTTGCTAGTGGACGTTCTGGTTGGTCACCCATTTCTTCTTCCTGAATGGATCTCTATTCTTTTCTTTATTTTTGATCTAATATTCTTGATTATCTTCATGATTTTTGATCTAATGTTGTTGAATATCCTCTTCCTGATCAAAATCAATATTTCTTCAAAAATCAATATTTCATGGAAGAAACCTCCCTAGATGGTCTCTATTTCATCTCATCCACAATTCAAGTCTATCCTCATTATCAATACTAAGGCTTCACACTTAATAGCCAGATCTTTTAATCCCCGACAACGACACTAAAAATCATGGGCAAGGTCGTTGATGTCACAACTTGCATCATTTAATCAATTAATTATCGAACCGGGTGTGTCTCAGAGCTATATGCGACAAGGATGTTTGTCACAGAATTTCGGGGGGTTTGCACTGTAAACAGTGACTTTAGGTGTTGATTTGGCTCCTTCAGGAGCTCTTAGGAGCTGAACTTTAGCAACTAATTCCTAAGGATTAATTCTATCTTATTTCCTAAACTAAAGTTCTATTGACTTATTTTTTACTTCCATTGACCTGATTGAGACTGATTCATGGAAAAGACTGACATTTATCTAAATTCTTAATCTAGAATTTGAAGTCCAAATTTAATTCTAATTTACTTCAAAAGAAATCTATCTTAAGATTTGTTGGAAAATAAATGCTATTTTAAAGAACATAAATGAATTGAAAGGAAATAATGATTAATCTAGAAAACATAAATACTAATTGTTATGAACAGATTCCAAACAATTTCAATTTCTTCATTCCATAAAATCCCATCATTGCTTCAATTAAACTTTAACAAATAACTACTAAATTTAATTCCTACAAACAACATCTAAATCTAATTAACTTAATAAACCTTTCAACGAATCTAACAAACTATTCTAGCCATGATGAACTAAACTTCAAAGCGATTTAAACACAATTGTTGAAAATGATTCATTCAAACTTAACATTCCAGATTTAACATCTAACACTTCCATATTTAATATTAATGAACAGAAATAACATAAACTCAGAAAAATACCACACAAGATCAATTCCTTTGGTTGAGTGGGCCCTGCTCTTTCTCTGGTAAGATCTCTTAACATAATAATTTGAGTTAACTTCTTATCTTCATTCAAATTGATCAAATTTTGACATAGACCAAAGTATTGTAACCGTTACAAGATTTCAGTCAAAAATTATCTAACTTCTTTCTAAATCCTAAACATGGATATTTATAACTATATCCTTATTGAATTCAAAACATGGGGTCAACTGCCAAGATTCAAGGTGTCTAAACTAGAGATTTAAATAAAACTAAAGCAGAACTAAAAAAAGACTGAGAATAGACATAGAGAGAAAATACAGATCAACACTGGGACTAGAAGTTCCTAAACTGACTAAAAAGAAGCTGATTTGGACTTTCGTGATTCATCATCTAGCTGGTCCGATCAATGGTGTGATTGTCTTCATTTGATTAAACATGGAGTTTAACTTATCATCAGTCTTTTGAATACCCTGAATAAAACCCTTAAGAAAAGGATACCAATTATGACAGGAAAAGATTAAAACTGCATAATTATCTCATCAATATCATCATAAAAGTAACACATTTAATATAAAGCATTACCTCAAATATATCTACCAAATTAGCCAAACATAAAGCAAAGCAAGTAAATATATTAGTCTATAGCCTACCGCCAGTCATGTTAATTAACAAAAATAATTAACAAAAATAACAAGTCTTTTAAACATAAAATAACTTATATGAAAGTATCTCTAAGCCCGTTATCATTGATTATGCTTCTTTTGTTTCTAGCTTTCACACTCATAGATTGACTATGGGGTCTACATATACTAAACCTTCATTTGCATCATTTTCTAAGATGTTGATACATGAGCAACAAAAGCTTATCTCAATGGGTCTCATCAAGACTTCTAAATCTCAGGCCTTGTTGGTTAGTTAGGTGAAAGAATCAGAATCATATAAGAAACAAAAGAAAGCAAAGAATAATCCACATTCAAATCAAGCAAAGAAAAAATCCTCTTCCAAAGGGGAAACATCTAAGAAGGAGAGGCCTAATTGTGCATATTGGAAGAAGGATGGACATGAAGAACATTATTGTTATAAGAAGGATATTGATGAGTTGAAGCATCTTCTCAAAAGGAATCACATTGATTTTCCTTCTCGAATGTCTGAATCACCTTCTTCTCCTTCTACTTCAAAATAGTCTAAAAAGGACAAAGGTCAAGCGTCTACATTAGGATATAAAGGACAAGCTCTTTGTGCTCTTTTAGGTCCAGGATCAGGGAGATGGCTTCTAGATTCAGGAGCATCCCATCATATGGCATCTTCACATTCAATATTCTCTTCATTTTATCCTTGTACTATGTCTCCTATCTTGATGGGAAACAATACATACATGAGTATAATTGGAAAGGGATCTATTAGTTTTGGGGACAACACTTTTCAAGATGTCTTGTGTGTTCCTCATTTGATGAACCTTCTTTCCATATATCAAATTACACATGGTGGAGATGGGAGGACTATGGAGTTCACACCTGATTCAGTCATCATTCGAGACTTGGAGAGTCGAGAGATCATTGCTACTGGAGTGTTTGATCATTCATCTTAGTTGTATACCTTTGCATATTTTGCTTTTGATGGTAACATTGTTCCTTTGGCTGTTAATCACACTTCTAGCATGAATCATGATTCAAAGGAGACATTTGGATTTTTGAACTTGGGAGTTCTCACATTAGATCTGGTTCTTGAGTTATGCACTTTATCTCCTCCACATACTGTTGCCATATTATTATAATCCTATGACATATGTTACAAGTCAAAAGATTATTGTATCTCACCTTGGCTATATAACCAGGGGGGTCTCTACTACATAACATCACAATCATATCATTGAATCATATTGATAAGAATACAATTTATTCTTGTCACATTCTATTCTCTCTTTTTATGCTTTCCATTTTTTCTCAAGATGTTGGTGGCCATAGCCAATTCTAACAATATTAATCAAATGAGTCCTCTTGCAAAGAAGAAGAGAAAGATGAAGGTAAGGAAAAAGAAGTGCAGGTTGAAGAGGAAGAAGATCTGAAAAAGATCTCTAAAACCCCTAAGTATTTGCAGAAGAATCATTCAAAATATTAGATCATTGGTGACAAAATCAGAGGTGTGTTGACAAGAAGAAAGCTTGCTATGGTAGAAGAACAAGTAAACCTATGTTTAATTTCCAAAGTTGAACCTAAAACAATGATTGAATCATGCAAAGATGGATATTGGATCAAGGCTATGGAGGAAGAATTGATGCAAATTGAGAAGAACCAGACTCGGGAACTTGTCCCAAGACTAACAAACAAGAATGTGATGGGAACTAAGTGGGTATTTTGGAATAAACTGAATGAAAATGGATAATTTTTTAGGAATAAGGAAAGGCTTGTGTGTAAAGGCTAATCACAAGTGGAAGGAATAGATTTTGAGGAGACATTTGCTCTGGTGGCAAGAATGGAAGCTATTAGGATGTTTTTGGCTTTTGTAGCACATAAGGATTTCAAATTCTATTAGATGGATGTGAAGTTTACATTCTTGAATGGTGAGTTGGAAGAAGAGATTTATATTGAACAACTAGAAGGATTTTAGTTATCAAATAATATTGATATGGTCTATAGATTGAAGAAGGTATTTTATGGACTCATGCAAGCTCCTAGAGCTTGGTATGCAAGATTAGATAGGTACTTGTTGTAGCAAGGATTCAATTAAGGTACTACAGATAGTATTCTTTATTTCCAAGTTGAAAAAGATAAAATATTGATTGTGGTTCTGTATGTTGATGACATAATCTTTGGAGGTAATGAAGCAGTGTGCAAGAGATTTGCAAAAGAGATGGAGTGAGATTTTGAAATGTCTATGTTTGGGGAGATAAACTTCTTCCTTGGACTTCAAATCAATCAGGAAAAGAAAGGGATATTCATTTCACACTCCAAGTATGTCATGGAAATGTTGAAGAAGTTTGTGATGGAAGACTCTAAACTGGTATGTAATCCTATGGTTACTTGTTGCAAATTGAGAAATAATGATGAATCTCCTAAGGCTAATCAGAGCAAGTACAGATCAATGATTGGAGGACTGTTATATCTAACTAGTACTAGACCAGATATCATGCTTGTAGTTTGTCTTGGGGTTAGATTTCAAGAAGATCTCAAAGAGTCACATGTGGTAGCAGTGAAGAGAATATTCAAATATTTGAAAGACACTCCAAAACATGGTTTGTGGTACCAAAGGATTGTAATAAGGACTTGGGCTAGTTGTAATGTTGAATTCCCTTATGGTGGGATTTTGAGCCCTACTTATTCACCCATGAGGCATATATTGCATGTAAGATTGCCAATATAATAAAGAATCATATTTGCAGACCATTTTCTTACATTATTTTTGTTGTGTTGACTCTAAGCTGCACAGATTGGACTGTTCTTTCTAAACCCTCTATCCATGACTACACCACATAACCCTTTTGTTCTCTTCTTCTCAATTTGTTGTCGAGTCAACCTAGTAGGTTGTGGTAGTGAATGTGTAGGAGATCTCCTTTCACTAAAATTTATATTCCCTTGTCTCCTAATAGCCAAATACTTTTCCTCCACTTGTCTTGCCATTACTATTGTTTTCGATAAGGATTGTGGTTGGAACAATCGTACTTCATATTTTATGTGATCCTTTAAACCGCCTAGAAATAGTTCCTTCATATTTTCTTCTTCCATATTCTCTACTCTTAGAGAAAGGGCTTGAAATTGTTGAATATAATCCTTGACCATGCCTGTTTTCTTTAATTTAGTGAGTTGGAAAAAGTAGCTATCCATAAAGTTATCTCCATAATGGGTAGAAAGTTCCTCTTGAAAAATTGACCATGTGACCACACAAACCTTTTTTCTCTTCTCATCACATATCCAATGATACCAAATAAATTGATCTGGTTCTAGGTATAATGATGCCATAGCCACCTTTTATTGACTAAGAACATAATGAATAGCAAAGGACTACTCCATTTGGCATAGCCAATTGGTTGGATCCTTGCCATCAAACTTTCTCATATCCAACTTAGGTATGAATTGCCTTGGCATATGATTATTAAAGGAATGATCCTTCTTGAAACCAAAGTCAAGTCTGAGGAATTCATTTCCAACAAAAGCATTATCTTCCACCTTACGAGGTGAATATTCACCTTTACACCACATACCTTGAATAAATTATTTCAATTCACCCATTTCTTCCATAATCTTCTTATCTAATGATGAAATATCACCCTTGAATTTGTTTATTTCATCCTTATGGTTAAAATCCTCATTTTCTAATCTCTCATTCTCTAAATATTTCCCCCATGTGGTAGACTTATTTTTGCCTCTTGTTATAGGCCTCGTCATGATGGTAGAAAATAATTTTGCAATAAATCACACAATAAATTCAAAATAATTTTTAAAAGTACATTATGACTTACCAAGGCCTAGGTCGCACTCCAATAGAAAAATATCCCAAAAAATAGGTGATTTACAACCTTGAGAGTGAATTTTTTGAAAACCCTAATTTTCAAACATTGGACTGTAGCCTCCTCTAATATGTCTCAAAAAACCCACAAAAAATTAGGAACCAATTCGTCAAGATGTGGGACATATGTGTTTTCCAAATAAATTGAGAAGAAACCCTAATTTTGTAATAACTTGCTCAATTCTACTCCAATTCTTCTAAAATATTGACTGTAGCTTCTTTAAAATGTCCTTAAAAAACCCTTTAAAAATAAGACAGAATCTCGCCAAAATCTGGGAGATATAGGTTTCACAAAATAACCTCCAAAATTGAAAACAAATGCCTTGTCGTAATGGTGCCAAGATCATGCTCTGATACCACTTGTAATGAAATACCTTGCACAATAGAATAATATGATATGAAATATGCTACAAATACTTGATAATAACTGAGAATAACAAGCCATTTTGAGGGGGGAAACCTCCAAATATCTCCAATGAGAACACAATTCACAATATGATGATGAAATAAGACTCACAGCCTCCTATATATACCTATTTATGCCTATGATATCACCTAGGACGACTTAGATAACCCTATATAATCCCTAGGCCGACCTAATCAACTAAATAACAATATAATATTGATAATATGATCTAATTAGAAGTTAAGATAGCCACAATCCAACTATTCATAACCTGATGTAAGTTCTAATATTAAGGGTGTAGCAGTACCCATCAAATCATCGCTATATCTACATGAACCTTATTTACCTACATCATCAGTAAAGAGTGTTTCTTGAGAAAATTTCATATGTTTGAATTGAACATATCCTTCTCCCTCTCGATTTCTCACAATATCCAAAAAACCCCAACTTCCTCACATAATTGAAGGAAACTAGACTAATGTGAAACTTCTTAAGTGAATTGGATCAATCCTAAAATCCCTTGGGACTCCACAACATCCTTTGGGTCCATTTTCTCTACATGAATGTCTATAACATGACTCTTTACACTATGTGGACATATCTCAGAGATTCCTGCAATATCTTGTTGCCATGTGTTTTCTTGCATATTTGACTTAAGGGAATCTTGTGCAGACCTTGTATGAGGCAATGGATACATCCCAAAACCCCACAAATTCCCACAACATCCTAATGGACCTAGTTCTCCTGCATGGCCAAGAAAGATGATTTTTCTAGGTGTTGATAAGACATCCATAACCCCCTCAGATTTTCACAACATCCTAGAGGTCATTGTTTTTCTACCAAACATTGAAAAAGGTGTTAGAAATTATTATAACAGCCTATAGATCAGATCTTAGGAGTCAATAAGATTTTGATACATGTCCTACATGCCAAAACATGGGTTGGTTGTGTACGCCATGCTTATAAGGTGATTTTGACTCATTTTGGAGGTAGTTTTTGAAGTTTTTGAAGAAGATTTGAAGAATTTTTTCAAGCTTGCAGAAGAATTCAATGTGAGGGTTGGGAAAACCTTCTAGTTCAATGCATGTAAGTTGTAAGGCTTTGAAGCTAGGGCATGCAAGAGGAAAATACAAATGTACATGTAAGAATACTCTTGTAATAAGTAATTTATATGTAATAAAGGAACATTTGTAGTTTAATATTTGAAGCTTCATTTTTTTGATTGGTTTAATAGCCGATTAAGGCCCCTAAATCTTGACCTGCACTAGAATGACATCAAAATCCAATAAAAAACTCATATGAGACCCACCAATAATAAAGAGATGCCCCATGGGGTGGGGGCCTAGCTCGATTGGCTAAAGCATCATGTTGCAAGCAAGAGGTCATGAGGTCTAGTCTCCCCCCAAACCCATGGTACTGGAGAGTGTGTCGTGCCAATGCCACCAGTCACGCGAAATTTTTTTACCAGGCACACTGTAGTTTATAGGGGGACAGACACTCGATCAATTCCTACAGTCTAGAAAAATAATAATAAAGAGATGCCCCATAACTCCCTATTAGTTCCTAGGATTAGGAAAATAACATAAATGACCTATGAATGGTTTTTAGCCACCACTATCATGCTCCACCTCCTTCATGAATTTCATTACAACTAATATTCCAAATTAATGAGAAAATATTAATATTATGAGGCATACAAGTACCCTTTCCAATGCATTTCCCCTAAATCTTGACCTGCACTAGAATAACATCAAAATCCAATAAAAAACTCATATGAGACCCACCAATAATAAAGAGATGCCCCATAACTCCCTATTAGTTCCTAGGATTAGGAAAATACCATAAATGACCTATGAATATTTTGTAGCCACCACTATTATGCTCCACCTCCTTCATGAATGTCATTACAACTAATATTCCAAATTAATGAGAAAATATTAATATTATGAGGCATCCAAGTACCCTTTCCAATGTATTTGGGGACATTCATACATAAATTAGGATTGCAATTAAATATCATACTGCCCTAACATCCAATTCCATACATAGGATATTAGTAATAGATTGATGAAGGATTTCCAAATCACCAAATTCCACGCTATTGATTGATTATGGTAGAATATTTTTTGTATTAGAGGAAGTGGTTTACTAGGGACTAGATTCATTAGAAGTTCCCTCATTTAAGTTAAAAAGTAGCTTTGTGGCCCTTTGGATTTTAATAAAGGGCGAATGATTTGGAAAACATCTTGATCCATTTGAAGAGATTATTGAAGATTTTTAAAAATTTATATTTCAATAATTGTGTATTTTGCATTTTGAGGCCCTTCACAGTGGAATTTGGTTCAATCTAGTAACTAGACCTTTGTTATGCTATGGTCTAACTACATTGATTATTTCATGACCTGATATTTCTAATGTATATGCAAACTCTAAAGTTTGGGTAATGGGCTAAGAGTTATGACCCTAAAAACTAGGTGTTCCAAAATTAAATAAATTTCTAATATATTTTTTTAGTTTCCTAATGTGTTTATCCTATTTAAATATCCACTATAGCTTCCAACTATTTCATGGGCCACTACCAATTGTGGTGACTCTTCAATTCTGAGAACCTTAATATATTATTTTTTAATGAGTTTTTAGTTTCTTATATTGAAAATATAGATAATAGAAGAGCTTCATGAACAAAAATGTGTGAATTTTATTTTTCTAGTAAACCTAGGTTAAGAATCCAAGGGCCATAAATATATTAAATCTTAGATTCTTGTTCTTATCAACAGCTATTCCTTGAAGAATAATGACTATCTAACTAAGATACACCAAATTTGGACCATATATATTTGAAATAATAGCTAAAAAATTATCTTGCACCACTTTATTTTTTTCATGAATGGCACTCTATGAAGAGGCCAAAATCATCCCAATGAATCTATGACTATCCCAAAAGACAACCAAACAACCAACTAAGCCTTCGATAGGCACTAGTATCCTCTTGCCCATTTTTTCAAATTGTCTTGTTTATCTCCACTTTTGATATATTTTTTAACTTCGTTTCCTAAAGTAAATGTACATCTCATGTGTGTGCCTCTACAAATTGTTTAACTAAGTGGCTCTTGTTAAGGGCATAGAGGTCTCTACATTCCAACTAATGTATTTTGTCACTTCTTTAGTGAGGGAATTTATCCCACCATCATATGATAGAATTTAGTGATTAGCATTTACAACCTTATTTCTAAATCTTATTTAGCAACTTCCTTGATTTTACTTGTCTTTTCTACTTTGTCTAATATGGCCTCTAACTATGTCCATTATATACTAATTGAAATTAGAAGTATTTATCTTATGTATTTTTTTTAGCTTAACTCTTTAAAAGTATCTTTAACTATATCATTTCATTATCCTATCCTGGTTTTTCATGTATCCTTTGAATTACAACCTGATACACAATAAATTAATGTTGATAATCCCACCACCTTCACAAAAAGAAAGGACTTCGATATAAAATTTTATAAATATAAAACTTTTAATGTAAAATGAACTCAGTGACAAATGTAACCTTCATACACATATTCACAAGAATGAGATCCTATTTGCACTTTGTAGTTTTTATATTTGTTCTTTCTTTCAGTACAAACACTTCTTTTCATGGTTTATTCTCTTTTCAACAAATGCTTTTCCTCCTTACGTGAATGCAATTTATATTTTTAAGATAGAGGGGCTTAGATTATATCCTTTTGAATGAGTTTTTCAAGTTTTAACATTTCTATAATTTATCTACGGCATTTGCCAGTTGTGTGACAGAGCCCATTGAAAGCTTAAAACTCTTAACAGAAGACTGGTTTGCAAATTCCAGTTGAAAAGAAAATCTTGAATGGAATTGTAAGACGGAAAAGAATGTGGTGGGGCGTCCATTGTCAGAGAAAGTAAGCATTCAATGCAACAGGTATTGACAATTACAAGCGTCTAAAAAAGCATGGGCATGAGAAAGAAACAAGTGTCAGATGACACCGAAAGGATATATAACAACAGTAATGAATAATTCAGTTGGGAAGTTCCGTAGAGGGAGGGGACACTTTTTTGTATATACGGAATGCCCTCCATGGATAATGCATTGAGCATGACAGCTGAGATTGGGCACCTTATGTTGGTAGGTCTACTGTGTACAATTAATAGGATGTGTCAGAGTTGCAGTTTTTCTTTTAGTACTGACATTAACTTGAAGGAAGGTATTGGGAATTGGTAGGCAGTATTTTAGGGGGGAAAAAAAGTTTAGAATAATTTATGATATTGTTATGAGGATTTCTTTGTCTAATTTTTTTAGTCAAATTTATTGATCCATGTTTCATGAGTAGTGGTTCACAAGAATCCATCTCTCGCTCATTTCTAGGTGATGCTCAAGAGGTGAAGCATTGGGCCTTCTCAAGAGATCACCCATCTCAGTACTACTCCAACTCAAGTGTGTTTAACCATGAAGTTTATCCAAGGTTAAGTCTGCTTAGCGTGCAACCCCATTTGCAAAACCTTTAGCAAGTGTTGTGTTTTATGAACCATTCATTATAGGGCCCCTTTAGCTCTTCAACTTTTATGGGTCAATGAGTTTGACTTGAAAAACTACATGGTTGAATCTTGGCAGTGTATACACCTAAAAATGGTCTAATTAATTAAATACATTTATTTGGTTAATTAATCTGTTATTCCTCTACTATTAAATAAATAAAAAAATATTTATTTATATAGTTCATATTTATTTCTTCTAATTTCTTCTATTATTCCAATTTTAATTAAATAAACAAAATTAAATACTTTGTTTTATTTAATTATTATTATCATCAATTTCTCCTATTTTTAAAAGATCATACCTAATTCTACTTTAATAAATCTTTAGAGTTAGAGAGCAATATGACAGATTTCTGAAGATTCTTAGTTTAAATTAGCTTAAATCTTTTGAATCTTTGATGCAATGTCTTATTTTGAAGTGTAGATGCATATTTGTTTATTTATCTCATCTTTACACTTTCAGGTAGCAATATCATAATTTGACTTGCAATGGAAAAATACCTCCTACTTATCAATGAAACAATGGAAAATAGGTAGGTTGGAAATACACCAAAATGATATAGATAGACCTATTTTCCTTTATTTCATTAGGAAATGAGATCCCCACAAAAAATTGACTAATAACCCTTAGGTGAATCAACTCAATGTGAGAATCTTCAGATTTCCTTATGCTTTGAGGACGGGGGTCAAGTGCAAACAACACTTTTGGGAGAAAAACTAAAAATAGCAAATCAACCTAATTACACTAACTCAAACTTGAAACGACAATATAAAGCTCAATATTGACATAAACAGATAACAGATTGCAGATTTGAGAAGGGCAGAATGATGTTTACCAGTCACCAAAAGTCACTTTGAAGAGGTTGTTTGGGACGCATCTGCCCATGGGTGAATGAGTCCTTTGTCAAGGTTTTTCAGTAACTTTCAGGAGTCTCTGATGTTGGTCCATAGCTTTTGATTTGTCTAGGTTTTAGTGTCAGAAAGTCAAAAATCAGATTTGTATGTTAGATTTTGTGATTTGACAATTTCTCTAATCTTGCTCTTCAAAAGGTCTTCAATCCTTCTTCAACCTAAATCTGCAACACAAACACAAGAGAGAAAAATTGTTTGTTTTTGGTCAATAGGGGTTTTCCTTGGTCAAACCTCGTTTTGGTAATCAAACTTTGAATTGAAATAAAACATGAAAGAGGGAATGAACAATGAACAATGTTATGTTACCACTCAACAAACGCTTGAATAAACCTTGATAATATAAATCTTAAAAGGTTTGCAACTTGCATGAAATGGCTTCAATGGATGTGGATCTTGATGCTTGAAATAATGATTTGAATGCTTGAACTTGATCTTGAAACCTACATCACAATCTTAGCTCCAAAAACATGCATGATGTAAGAAGATTTTAACATGATGATTGAATCTTGAATGCTACAATAAACTTTTGATAATTCCGCTCTTGAATGCTCTTGATCAACTTTTTATAGGAATACTCTCATCAAAATACTCTTGAAGTTCTCTTGAAAATGCTCATGAAATGCTAGGTGAAACTTAGTGAAATAACCTTGTATTTATACGTATGTATCTTTAATTTCTTGAAATTCAAATATTACAAGTTGACATTGAAATATGGATTTGGGGACCTTAAAATACCTCCAAAAATATATTTTAAATTTAGGTTCAAAGGCCTAGGGAGGACCCATTCGCCCATGGGTGAATGGGTCTCAGGTCCCTATTCCTGGAACACACATTGCTCAAGGTTAAGAGTTATGTGTTGGAATTAATTATTGTCGAGTTTCTCCTTCGCAAAATGTAATTTAGTAGGCTTGTAGATGTAAAATAGGGCTTATTAAGGCATAATTAATTCCAATTTAATTGAGGGCCCAAACAAGTGTGAAAATGTAAAGGGATACATTTTTCAACAAGTCTAAATTAAGGCATTATTAAGTCCATTTTAATTAGGAGTCTGGCCCAAACAAGTGTGAAAATGTAAAGGGATACATTTTTCTACACTATAGAACTAAACCAAGCATTTTGTGATTTTTTAAATTTTCTACATTTTTACTATAAATTCAAAGAAAAATAAGAAGGCACACACAAGCAAGCAATCATGCATGTATTAAAAAAACAAGACTTTTCCCTAATCAGGATAAAATTGAATAGTTGATTGATTTGAGGATGATGATAACATTGTTGGTGTGGAAATTATATATCCCAATGCTAATGATTGGTTATTTTTACTTAAGATATTTAGACATTAAATTTATTACATGTGAGGAAAAATATACCTAATCTAGTGCTTCAAATCAACCCAACAACACTATCCTTAGTTTATTCATAAGCTATCAAGGTTGAACAATAAATTATGACCTTGTACTTTTACCTTCGTTAGGATAACTTACCATGCAAGAATTAATCTCACCTCTCAATCAATCTATCATGCCAAGGACCCCACTATTTAACCCCATCCCCAACACCTATAACCCAAATCAAGCAATGGATATGATTCTTATGGGTCAAGTGTTCCCCCAAGTTAATAATCAATTTGTCCCAAGATTCTATAGCAATGTGGTCTCACGTAACCCTTACAAAACTGCATTCCCTTCCACTAATCAATAAAATAATCTTTTATTCGTCAACAAAACCTATTGGTGATCTAAGTTGTGGATCACAAAATCCTTAAGGCTAGATAGTCTCCCAAGTGCCAAGGGTGTTGAAAACTTGGGAAAAGTGTCATGGGACCTATTACTGAGGTGGGTAAGACCTCCTTCACTTTTGGTTTAGCAAGACCAAGGGAGGTTTCCCTTAGGTACTAAATTATTTGATAATATTATGACTAAATACTTTCCTTGTTGCATAGTATACCCATTACACACTATATCCCAATATTGGTGTCACAGTATACCAATGTGCTAATTTAACAATCAAGGCCACAAACCTGTTAAGTAGAAAAATTATCATGTGTGAGATTTAAGGAAATGGATAAATCTACCCCTATTGCTAGTTTTCCTTTATACCTAAAAGTTGGGAAAAATACCAAACTATAACTGAAAGAAAGTGATTTTAATAAAAAAGTTGGTGTTGGGGTCATAAAAAATGGAGTTTATAGTAGATTAGTACCTATTGTGATAGGGAAAAAAAACATGAGATCATTCAAACATGCAATTTACTAAAATCCCAAAGGAAAATCTTAATGAAGATTTCACCAAAGACTATATTTCCCTGAATGCCTAAGTAAACTAGGTTCTACACACATTCAATGAAATAACTAAAATTTTAGAATATTAGGAGAGTCTAATTAGTAATCCATAGACAAGCCTACACATTTCTTTTACTTTTTATGAAGAGACACCATGCAAAATATTTGCAAGGTTTTTAGAATCATCTAGCTAACCAATTGATCATAGAAAAATCCAGAAACAAAAACAATGCTAATGGAGACACTCAAACAAGGTTGATTATACACTTTAAATTCTTTCTTATAGATATTAAAATATGTCAATTGCACATTTGGGATGAATCCATATAGAAAAATTACAAAAATAGTTGTCCTTCCTTTTATTGGAATAAAAACCCTAGTTGTCTGGATGATTTTTTTCTCTATTCTTCTCCAAAATATTTTCCCATCATTGTAAAAATTAAAAAGATATACATATACCAAAAAAAGGTTGGATATTGGAAGGAAACATTCATGACCACCAATCAATCATGGAAATTTCTGACCTTTGCAATTGCACATGTAGTGACCATACTTTAGTTGTGACTTTAATCAATTCTTTGTAGACATGCATCCTTTCCAAATCTGATCCGATTGGTTGGGGGCATGAAAGAACATTCCTTTCACTACTAGTTTGTGAGGTTGAGTGTAGAAGATAAAATAATTCCCAAGGAATGTTACAAAATGACCTAGGGAATGACATGTTAGAAAAAGGGGTTTGTAGTAATATCTGGGGCATGGCCAAGCATAAAACAAATATTTTTTGGATGTCATCAAATTAAATATAATGGTTGGAAGACATTTAAAATGCATTGATGGCATCTTGAAGGTTAGGAGTATGTGGA
Organism: Sequoia sempervirens; assembly: GCA_007258455.2. Lineage (NCBI taxonomy): Eukaryota > Viridiplantae > Streptophyta > Pinopsida > Cupressales > Cupressaceae > Sequoia > Sequoia sempervirens. The sequence goes on from VDFB02171394.1 coordinate 44,597, forward strand.
AGATAAATTCTGGATGTTTAGCACTTGATGGAAACCTTCTACATGTTTGGATGAAGCTCTATGGAAATAAAAATATAACCAAACCTTTGTAGGAGTTTTCCACCAAACTAGATTTGTAAAGAAAACCATTTGAATTGAACCTATGGTGAAATCTAATTGAACCTACTAACTTCTCAAATTTTTAATGTCTTATTCAAATGAGAAGTTTTGATTATGACACCAACAAAAGGATCAGATGGCATCATCATGATGTGATTGTGACACCATCATGAACTATGGGTGCTCAAGATAGGATGGCATCATGTTGATGTTAGCAGGGGTGGGATGTCATTATCAAAAGGACATGGTGTCATCAATAGAGTATGGTTTATAGGAAAACACAAGTGGGTTAGTTTTGTGGGTAATTCCAACTGAATAAGATAATAGTTCAACTTTTAAAAGGTTCAGTTTAGTTGGCCATGAAATATCCACAAAAGGGTTGATGATGCATTGGTGATGAAATAATAAGATCACAATGATATGACCTTCAAAATTTTAAAAGTGAACTATACGTAAAAGTTCTAAATTTGAGGATTGGGTTCAACTAGGCCTCATTATTCAATTTTATCTTATAAATGGTTAGGTACAGGGAAAGTCAAGTGAATTTTATGTTTCACTTTTGTTTGGTGTAGTTAAATTGGAGGCTAGATTACTACAAAACACCTTATGTAAAAAATTGAAGTGAACCGATCCTTTTATATTTTAAACAGGGAAGTTCAAATGGGCATCTGGATCTTGCAAAAGCTTAAGTATGCAGAAATGCTCAATCAAATTAGACATGTGGGTAAATTCTAGTGAACTATTTTCATAGGTCCAGATCAAATGGGCATCAATATCCTATAAAAATTCTTTAAATTATGTGTACATGTTCAATTAAACTAATCATGCAAGAAAAACTATCTAAGCTTCATTTTACTTTTTAAAAGGGTAAGTTCATATGGAGGTCAAGATTCCGCAAAAGACTTACAATTTTATTTCGCCATGCTTTCTTCCTTTGTGAATATTTTCTAACAAATAAGACCTTGTAGGGAAATTGAAGAGAACCAACCTTGGTCTAGTTGGATAGATAAAACTTGCAAGTCAAATATTACTCATTTTAACAAAAATAATAATATTTACCATCCCTCTTGAGTAGTACTTCAACATGGGTACCTACCTTCAAATATTTCTCAAATTAGTTATCAACAATGGGTAGGATAAGGTAAAATGCACACTTATAGAGAATAACAATGTAAGGAAGCTAAGGTAGCAAAACAACTTCCTACACTAATCTTGAGAGGAGGGTTATGCAAAAAAAATTAATTCTTTACAAAATTTATGGAAACTAAAAAAATAAACATAAATATCATTCATACCACAACACAATGATGTATGTGGGGAAACCCTTTCGAGAGAAAAACCCCACACTCCAAAAGTTGTCCAATATATTATTCAAAAATCAACAAGATTACAATATACTTGCAAAGCAAGTTTTCACAAGAGTATCCCTCACCCGAGATCCAAAGACAACTAATGAGAGCGCAGCTCGAGACTTAGAAAATAACCCACAAACAAGAGAATAATTTTATTATTCAGAAAATGGAGCTTCTTACATGTAGAGGATCTCAAATCCCCAAGTTCTACAACACATGCAAGTTACAGAAAGCTACAGAATAACCCTTTCGCAATATGCGAGAGTTTGTCCCCAAAAAGTTACCCAAAATTAGAAACCAGCCCATAAATAGAGCTCCTCATTAGTTTGGAGCCAAAAAATATTCAAATTTGAGTTTAGGTGGTTTGGCGCAAAATTTACAACATGAAGTTAAATTTTAAAAGAGCATTTGCAATTGTATCTTCTAGAAAGTGCGCCAACTTCTCGAGGCCATAACTTTTGATCCGGCTCCATTCGAACCGTTTGAACCGTTGGAAAGGTCTCGAAGTCAAGAACGCTTAAAATTTGCTACGCCAATTTTGGCAAGTTTTGGGCCATTCCTGAAGCTCTAAGTGCCTCAAATCCAACTCGGAAGATTTTAGGTGCAAATCTGGGAAACTAAAACTGCAATATCTTTCAACCTAGGAATAGAAAATAAAAACCGTAAATTGGGAATTTCATTATAACGAAAAGGGTATCCAAAAATGTAAAAACATCTAAAAACCGAGAAACTTGAAATTTAACTATTTTTGGGTGATGCAAGATTGCCCTTACACCACTGGATGCTCCTGCATCAACAACTCAATATCTATAAGACTAACACTCAACCTCCATATCAAGCACCTAATATATAGGAGATACAATACATAAAACCATCAAACTATATTTACAAAAGAATGAGTTGAAACAACCCAAAAGTGGCTCCCAACTTATCTCCAATCAAAGATGTTATTTGATGTGTCAAAACACACACCAACACATGCAACTCCCTCTTACAACTATTTTCTATGTCCAACACATTTTCATATTTCCAAATTTGGGAGGCCCAACTTTCGAAGGCCATAACTTTTGACTTGAGAGTCTAATTGATGAACCATTTGAATTATTGGAAAGCTATTTATGACCACTTTTAGGACCAAAAATTGCCTCTAAATGCCTCAAAACTTACTTTGAAACATTTTAAATTGAAAACTTTAATATTTTGAAAATAAGGCATGATCTTGGGTCAAAACTTTACCAACATGTTTATTTGGTTACTTTGTAGCTTTGGGGAAAATTTTGGATCCTTCCGTGCTCAAATGTAAAATTATAAATTGTAATTTTTTGTAGATACAAATTTGACACATTTTTCCTAAAAAATAGAGAAAAAATGAGACACATAATAATTTAGGGTGCCAACATTAGCTCTAGTTGTAGCTTTTAGGCACAACGAGAATATAGATCTCTAGGAGTAGACCAAAACTAAGAATCAAATAATACTGTGACTAACTTACATTTTGTCATGATAAACAAGGGCCATGACTACATAGGGACAACAATATACACAATATAACACAATATGTATAGGGAGAAACAACATATAGGATCCAATGACATGAAATCACAATAAATATTAAAGATATGGCCACACACAAAATTACCACTTTATTTTTTAGGTCAAACCTTGCATGAATACCCATGGATCATGGCCACAAACAAGCTTCCACCTCCACTTGCCTCTATCAAAGATAAGCATATTGAAGGAACTGATATCCCTCCAACCATAGTTGCATTTACCTCCTAGTTGCAACCAATGAATCTCTTTGATTGCACACATCAACTTACGATTGCCTCCAAAAGAGTGAAGTTGAACTCCACAATTAACCTTTCCATTGTAAGGAAACCAAAAATAATAGGTGCTAGACCTATCCCATGACATACCATGCATGCACATAATAGCAAGGATAATTTATTTTTAAATCAAGTCAACATCATGAGAATTGGAACTTATGGAAGAGAGTGAACTTTCTTCACACACAAGCACAATGTTTTCATTCTTTCTCACCTCCCTATTTGAATTGAGTCCAAAATAAAATAACTCTAATTCACATGAAAAATAAAAAAATTCTTGATTATATTTTTGATCTTTACAAATAAAATCTCCCTCTTTCAATTCAAATTAAAAAAATTGGAGCTCTACCACACTACCAAGGTTAGCAACATGTTGATTTTTCTTTTGGAAAATGTGTTGTTTCTCAACATTATCATCATATGTATGTTAGACCTATAGAAATGATTTTCACTCAAGAATACTATTATCCATACTAAAAGAAGCTACATCTACATTAGGAATAAAAGATGTGAATTCAAATTTACTCACATCAAGGGCAATAAGAAACCAATGTTCCTCACTATCATTTATGTTGATGCACCTTGTGTCTATATCAAACCTTTGACCACACATTAATTCCCATCATAAACATAAAAATGATATTATGAGAAACCTCATGTGAAGAACTAAATTCCTCAAATTTTCACTTTATTTTGAACTCATTTGGGTAGTATGATATGCCATATATGATGTTGAAAGTGGACCTAAGACATACTTCTTCTTCCACGTTCACCTCTACAACAACATCTTCATGTGGCCCTATTGAAGCACAATCTACATGAAGGAGATAAAAAATATTCCACCAAATTAATAGGTCTCATATGCATCCATATAATCACCATCCATGCAATCATCAAGGGCAATGTCTTCAAACAAAAAAACATTTGTTGCATTAACACTTGTTTCAAAATTATTGTCATCAAGTGTAGCCATGTCTAAATTGACATCATGCAAACAAAGATCAATAGATTCAAAATTAAAATTAGGTACAAAATAGGGGAATACATTAAATAAGAAACTATTTTCTTATTCATTCTCTACATCACCATCATGTGCACACTCTATACAACTAACTCCAAAAGCTACCCAATCTAATTGTTCACTAGTGCATACCTCTTCTTCTTTGTCCATCTAATTATTCCCAATAGTTGGGTCATGTTCCTCACTGACAAAGTGAGAATCATTATCAACCTCTTTATTGCAATCACCCACATATAATTGATCCAGGTGAAGTTAGGTGCACACACTGTCATCATATTATATACTGTTGTGACATAGTGCAATGACACCTTCCTCTACCCACCGAAAAACACAATCATCATTTGATTTTTTACTTGAACCACATGAAACATCCATGCAATTATTTTTTGCAACAATATGTCCATAACCAACAATATCTATACCTATATAAATTATTTTGCAATCATATCCCTTTTCAATTCCTTAATAGAATCAAAGAATAAGTATGCCTATTTCATATTCATGAAATTAAAATATTCCTATATTGAACTTAGACCAACTTCATAGGCCTCAAGAAACATATCAATACAATTAGGTGTGTTAGGCCTAGAATTTTTTGGTAGCTTGGAAAGGGTAGCTGAAAACCTATGACTAAACTCATTTCTAGACTCTCCTTCAAGCTCCATTTTATTTGGTCTAACTCTTGTACAAGAATGACAAGGTTTATATGCAATGTGAATTCTTATTCAAATGCAACAACCTATCATTTTAAGAAGAAAAGATGTTCTCTAGAAAAAAAATCATTCCAATTTTGTACTTTTCATGTAAGTACCTAATGAAGAACCACATCCGCATGTCTTCATCTTCAAATTAAAAAAAAAATCATGAATTTTGAAAATGCCATAGCATGTGTGTCCCCTTCAGTGCTATCATACCCACCAAACCTAGGTATCTAGTTGTAGACCTTGCTTGTCATGATTTTCATTTCATAATCAACCCAAACTATGTCTAATTGTTTGTAAATAGTGTCCAAGGGAATGATAGGAGACTAAGTATCTTGGCCTTTTGTAGTAGTAGGATGGACATTGGATTGTAATGCCTTGGTTCTTTATTCACATTATTTTTAAATCCCATTGAGATCATATATCCTTATTTTTTTTCAAGTATGGATGCTTGTAGGTATGAATGTGAATTTTTATTTTGTGTAGGATTGTATGAACAAAATAGAGGTTCATCCTCATAATATTCTTGGATATTTAACCTATCATAACACTTAGATTTGCATTGCATGATTTACATGATGAATCACCCCGAGGGTACATGAGTCCATTCCAACAATCAGTAGTTGTTTGAAAATCAATTATACAAGATAGAAAAGAGAGAGGAACATATAATGTGTTTATTTATTAAACAAGAAACCATTCTTTAAATTTTGGAAGAAAAGAACTTATAAATTTCATCTAATAGTAATCACCAAGTGATTTGTGCTCATGAAACATGATCAAGAACAATAATTTTTTTTTTTGACATTAGAGTCACCACCTCACAAAAATGAGGAAATCCTTGAATTACTAAAAAATATAAGGCACACTTATGATTTTGTGTTGTAGCCACCAACAAAATCTTCAATATACTTTTAGTCTAGCAACCCTCTTCATTTTGGGTGCCATTTGTTGGCATAAGTTGATTGGTTTTCAAACTTACCAAAAAAAGAATAGATAAATGTTTCCTTAAGTTATCAAGGTTATCAAAATATTATTTTACTCTTTAGATCCTCAACAACATCACCATTTCCTTTGTGATTTGAGTTGTTGAGTCCAAATCCCTAAGGCTGGATAATCTTTATGGATTTTTTTATTTAAAAAAAAAATCATTAATGGACTTTATATGTTATTTTTATCAACTTTGAAGGGAAACTTGAAAATGTTATTTTTTTATTATTAAATTATTTATAGGATTTTTTAATATTACTATTTTTTATAAATATTCTATTCATACGAGAATCAACATGAGACCAATAAAATCTCTTGCAAGCATACCAATGAGACTAATATAATCTACTTTTAACAAACCAATTTAGAAACCACCTTTGAAAGACCAAGAGTCACAACCTATAAATAAAATTATTTAGAAACCATCTCCACACTATAAGTCAAATATGGAATATCAAGAGTCACAAATTAGATTTTAATATTAGATGTCCTTTTGGGATTTGAACATAGATCACCACAATGAGAACTCAATGCTTTAACAAATTAAGATCAAGCCTCGAGACATTAAATGATGTATTTTGTGACTACTTATAAATTATAATGAAAATAAAATAAAAAATTGGTACATAAGTTTATTTATTCTTGTGTGTTCTCTCACAGTTTCTACTAATGATTTTCTAAATTTAGTTTTCTTAGGCTTTTATAAGAATTGATGAGATAAATAGGAGGCTTGGAGTGGACATTTCTTCCAAACTCTAATAATAGGTCTTGATGAAAAATGGATAGATTAAGTAAACAAGAACATGACTAATGAAATATTTCTTCCTAACTCTAAGAGTAGTGCTAAGAGTAGTGTTTGATGCAAGATGTAAATAAGATAATGAATAATTCTTAATAGGTGCAACATTTATTCTAAAGTCAAAGAGTAGTGTTTAATGAAAAAATTTGGCATATGAGGAGCATACATTGGAGATAGGTTTTTATTATGATAATCTTTCCTCATCTTGGAATTTAAGAGCCAAAATGTTCATGCCACCCCATTTTTTAAGATTACTCTCTTCTTCCTTGTGTAAATTGAATTTTGCATGTGTCTAATTGTGTTGAAAAATCTATGCTTGAATAAGTTTTTGTATGTAACCACTTGAGTGCTTTGTTTGTATATGCTATCCATGAGACTATCTTTGTAGTCAATTGGTGGATCTTTAGGTTCTACATGGATTGTTGGTAGACTCACTATTACTGATTTACATAATTGAGCCATGATGACCCATTTAGGGGATTGATTTTAATTTGTGCATTTTTTAGTTTAGAAAATTTGTGAAGTTGTAATTATTGTCTTATGTGATCAAATTATGTATTAGAAATTAATGTCACAAGTTAGAAATCAACATCGTAATATTATTTTAAATGAAATTATAGTCAAGATTGACTTATTTATGTTTAATTGACTTTATTTAAAAGAGGGAAAATATTATTTAAATTTTAAATTTATCATTATAAAATTTTGATGGGTGAACCTTGTTCTCTATTGAAATTGTGATTCAATGTGCTATAGGGTAGGTCTATAATACTTATCTATCTATTTCAAACCTTAGTTTATTTAGGAAATATAGAAGGATCTATAGGTCCTATTATTTTAGTAATATAGAAACCTCATTTTTTCATGTGTCGGCTTGGGAAGCTTGTGAAACATATTAAGTACCCTTATGTAAAATTTTACCTTTAGAACCATGTATTTAGTAATTTATTAGTAGAGTTGTAGAGGTGTTTGTTCAGTTGTAGAAACATCTTGGACATGGAGTTGTTTGTTAAAAATTCTTGGGTCTATTTCTGACAAATATTTTTATGAATTGTTTCTAATTGGAATTTTTGGTGTACCTATTAGGTAGATTTTTATGTAAATATTTTATGTGTGATTATTGTATTGATACACATGTTGTGACCATTTTTTGCATCATTGGAAATCCCATGTGATGATTTAACTTTGTTTTGGGTGTTGTGAAGTTTTGAGAATGCGTTCATAATGTTTTGATTAATTCTCTATTTGATAATTCCTTCCTTTATTTGCATTATGTGTATTGATAAATGAATGAATCAAATTAATAAATATATTTAACAATTTTTTTATTCTAACTTATGATATTTGAAAATGATATGTATTATTCTCATTTATCCACATATATAATTATAGAATAATAATAAATAATTGAATATAATAAATGAACCTAATAAAAATTGAACATTGTATAATTCTTGTGAAAATGCAAAGGATGGAAATAAGTTGTGTATTCCTTCTTAATGGATCTAACTCATCTCTTCAACCTACTTAAATGATTATATGAAATGAACCATTTGGTGTATATTGTTTTGTGACATTTTACTTATTATGTTACATGTCTCCTTTGGTAATTTTAGTTACCTATGTTTGTCTCTTGTGTTTGTGTTGTTGTGGAGATGAAAACACTTTTGTGTATTTTTTTGCATTGTAAAACTACTTGTGTTGTATTTGTGAATGTGAAGTTTTAGTTTGAATTATTTCACCCCACTAATGTCCTTAGTAAAATTTGAGTATTACATGTATTTTCAAGGATATGGCCCTAAGTTTAGACGATTTTTTGAAGAAGTATATTTGGTCATTTCATAAGTTTTTAAGACTTAGGTAGAGTCAACAACTTAACGATTTCAACTCATTATTCAATACATATAGGTTTTGAGATCATGAGATCCCTTGAAATATCCCCTTGTTAATTGAAAAAGAAGTTTTAAGAAATCAAAATTGTTAGAGATTTTGTGAAGTGGATCCCCTCTCATATTGAAATATTTAAGATCAAATTTGTTGGTGCCTCTCAAGGAAATTCAACCACTTCAATGGAAAGTTATGTTCTTATACATTGCTTGGGTTGAGTAGCTTTTAAAAATTTGATGGTTAGAGAAAATAATGAAGTTGAAGCTCAAGCCTCGATTTAGGTCTTTAAAAAACTAAATTATGTAGGATTGGGAATCTACATATAAAAGGAGACTCAATGAATATCATTCTAAAGCCATTAGATGATGTAGGAGCATCCAGGGTGTAAGAGCAATCTTGCATCCCCAAAAAAATAGTTCATTTTTATTTTTGTTAGGTTTGGTGAATAATTTTTCAATAAAGGATAAAAATAGCAGGGTTACTATTTTTAGTAAGTTGGAATTTGTGCACATATGGACATGAAATATTACACAGATCTCCAAAATGGTGAAATGAATCCAATGGTGAAGAAATCACTTCAATACCATTTTCCATTTGTGAGATATTAATGCTTGTCTTAAAAATCCCTTTAAAATATTCAAAGTCAATTTTGAGGCACCTAGAGGTTCTTGATGGGCCCAAAAAATGGCCAAAAATCAAGGGACCTTTTACGGCCTTACCACTTGAGATATTTCCAATGATCCAAATGGTTTGTCAATCTAACACCCAAGTGAAAAGTTATGGCTCCCAAAAGTTGGACAAAAATTTAGAAATTTCTTATGGTTGGGAAAAGGGACAACTGGGTTGGTTTGGCACCAAAGTGGAAGTCACAGTTTGTTGGCAAGTGGAAAAACCATATAAAGTGGTCATGAATGGAAAGAGATTCATTCTGGAGGAGAAGATAGCCAAATTTCCTACTTTTTCAACACAGAGTGGAGGTTTAGGTTTCAATGGCCATTGTTGCCATTCATAGAATGTCATGTCTAGTTTTCTATATTTATTTACAACCCATTTTTTTTATAATAGTGGCCTTGTGACAAGATAATTGTATTTCATTTGATTGCATGTTTGTAGAATATTTCATGAAGACATAATAGAAGTTGCAGGCTATTGTTCTTGAAATTTGTTTATCTGTGTAAGGTTGTGTTCGAGGGAGAATCTCCCTCCAAGTGGTATCATAGCAGGAGTTCCTAAGTGTGTAAATAGATCGTCAAACATGAGGTAGTTTGCACCAGGACTTAGGGTTGTGGGTTTGAAGACAAGTGATAAGAATTTCTCCATGAAGAAATCATGGTGGTGGAAGAAACGTTTTAGTACCAAAAGAGGGCTTTAGAACCCTACAAAGATAAGTTCATGCACTTCAAGAGGAGTTGTGTAGAGGAATGGATCTTAGAAGAGGAGATGAAAGTAAAGATGAAGCCAAAGAAGAAGCATAGTTTGAAGAAGAAAAAGATGAACTTGAAGACCGTGAACAAGTCACATTGTTGAAGGACCTCTCTAAGATTGGAAAAAGGGCAAGTATTGAAGTTTCTACATATTTCAAAAATCTCAATATGAAAGAATTAATTGATTGGATCAATGACATGGAAGAGTACTTTGAGTATGAAGAGATGGAAGATCCTGAGAGGGTCAGATTTGCAAAGAACAAATTTGAAAGGTTATGCCAACATTTGATGGAAAGAAGTACAACTATAAAGAAATAGAAGAGGTAAAGTGAAAATCACAAGATGTGACCAAGTTGTGGAGAAGTTAAAGAGATAGTTTATTCCTATCGAATATGAATTAGATCTACTAAAAAAGATGCAAGTTTTAAAGAAAAATGGTAAATCTACCAAGGAGTATACAAAAGAGTTCTACAAGGTCGTAATCAGAACAAACCATTAAAAGGTCAACAAGGAAAAGGTAGTGTGCTATATAAATGGGTTGAAACCAAGTATTCAAGAAGAGTTGAGTTTGATTAGAATGACCATAATAGAAGATGCTTGTAAATTTTCCCTAAAGGTAGAAGAGAAGCTAAATAGAAGATTTGAAATCCAACAAAGAGGAAGAGGTCATGGTGGAAGGACTAGTGAATGATCCTATGGAGGAAAAAATGAAGATCAAAAGAAGAATAAAGAAGTCGGTCCTAGTAGAAACCAAAGAGGAGATAATCCTTATCGCTTTAATGACCAAAACAATGGTGAAAAAAGAGGAAGATAAAGACTTGGATGAGGCCCTGGGAGAGGAGGCTTCAAAGGAACTTTTTTCCAATGTAAATAAGGATATCAAACCTATGAATGTACACAACATCAAGGACAAATAGAAGACTAGAAGGTAATGCACGAGTTGCACATGTAGATGAGGAAGTTGAATCTAGGCATTTTGAAGATGCAAAAAGAGGAGAGACTAGTTTTTAGGAGAGAATTGTTGAATGAAGAAAAGGAGCCAATTCAAAGGAAGATTTTATCCTGCACAAGGTGCAAAGATGGAGGTAAATGTTGTGATGTCATCATTGATAGTGGTAGCATAGATAATCTCATTTTAAAAGAGATGTTTGAAAAGTTATAGCTACAAAGGAAGAGGCACCCACATTCGTAACAGATTGCATGGTTGTAGAAAGACCATAGAGCTTTGATCAATGAACAATGTTTAGTGAAATTTAAAATTGGGAGTTAACATGATGAGGTACTATGTGATCATGCCAATGGATGTATGTCATTTGTTGTCGGGGAGGCCATGGCAATTTGATTGGTGAGTTGTCCATGATGGCCACGCTAACACATATTCCCTGACAAAGGATGAAGATCATCATAAGTTGAAGCCCTTAAAGGAGGTAGGAGAAAAGGTATGTAGTAATGCAAGAGTTTGTTTGGTAGATGGTAGGAATTTTTTAGATGGTATGAAGCATGAGCATGTGTGGTTTGTGTTGATTCCCAGAGTCAACAAAGAAGATGATGATGTACTAGTAGAAGTTTTAGATCTACTGGGAGAATTTTAGGACATTGTGTTAGATAATGTACTTGAAGGTTTGCCACTAATGAGGAAGATTAGTAACTAGATGGATTTGATACTAGGAGCCAATTTTCCAAATAAGACAACCCATAAGATGACTCCTATAGAGAATTAGGGACCAAACACACAGGTCCATGAGTTGTTGAGGAAGGGATTGATTTGAGAGAGCTTGATTCCATGTGTGGTACATGCAGTACTAGCACCAAAGAAAGATGGAGAGTGGAGAATGTGTATAGACTATCGAGCCATTAACAAGATTACAATCAAGTGCAAATTTACCTTGCCAAGGATGGACGACATTATGGATTACTTGAGTGAGGTTGATTACTTCACAAATATTTACTTGAAGAGTGGATATCATCAAATCTAGATCAAAGAGGGAGATGAATGCAATAAAACCTTCAAGCTAAGGAAGGATTGTACAAGTGATTAGTCATGCCATTTGGGCTAACCAATGCACCAAGCACATTCATGTGGCTAATGAACGAGGTATTAAAAGAATTTTTGGGTAAATTTTTCATTGTTCACTTGGATCCAATTTTAATTTTTAGTAAGATATTGGAAGAAAACTTACTGAATATACATAGAGTTTTTGAGAAGTTGAGGGAAGAGAAATTGTTGATTAACCTCAAGAAATGCAATTTTGTAAAGGAGTTGATATATTTGGGATTTGTAGTCTTAGTTGAGGGTATTAATATCGAACCAAAGAAAGTAAAGGCTATCATTGAGTGGCATATACCAAGGAGTGTTGCAATGGTAATATCATCTCATGGTCTAAAAGTTTTTATAGAAAATTTATTGTATGGAAAATTTTTATAGATAAATTATTAAGATTTTCAATAGTATTTGTGCACCCCTAACAAAGACAATGAGAGGGGAAAAAAAGGAGTTTAAATGGATTGTAGGAGCATCTAAGAGTTTTGATTTGTTAAAGAATAAAGTCACTGAGCAACCTGTTTTGGCACTTCTAAATTTCAATAAGGTATTTTAGGTAGATTGTGATGCTAGTGGCAATGCCATAGGAACTGTTTTGACTCAATATGGTAAGCCTATTGCATATTTTAGTGAGAAATTGAATGATGCCAAGAAAAATATTATCTATGACTACGAGTTTTATGCAATAGTTCAATCTCTAAAAAAATGGAGGCACTATTTGTTGCCAAAAGAATTTGTTTTGTATACTAATAATCATGCCTTATAGTACCTTAGTAGTCAAGGGAAGTTGAAACAAAGGCACTTAAAATGGGTAGAGTTTTTTAGAGTTACACATTTATTTAAAAACACAAGAGTGGGAAGTCAAATAAAGTTGCAGATGCCTTAAGAAGAAGGAAAAATTTGTTGATAGAGATGAAGATAGAGGTTGTTAGGTTCAATGAACTCAAGATTTTATATCCTGAAGATCTAGACTTTGTAGAAGCTTGAAAGGATTGTTTAGAACCCATTTCTTTGGATAGGACAATATGGTTGGATTTTATAATCTAAGATGGTATGTTGTTTAGGGGATGCTAGTTGTGCATTCCAAGGAGTTCTATGAGAGAGAACCTAATTAAGGAGAAGCATAGTGGAGGATTGACATGAAACTTTGGTTGAGATAAGACCATTGCTCTTAAAAATGAGAATTATTATCGGTCATAGTTGCATCAATATGTGAAAAGTTTGTGCAGAGTTGTAGAGTATGTTAGATGGCTAAAGGGGTAAATTAGAATACTGGATTGTATAAGACATTACCTATACCAAAGAGGTCATTGGAGGATATCAATATGGAATTCATTATTGGTTTATTGAGAACATAGAGAGGACATGACTCAATATTCATGGTGGTGGATAGATTTTCAAAGATGACATTTCATTTTGTGTCAAAATTCTAGTGATGTTGTTCACATCGTAGAGTTATTTTTCAGAGAAGTGGTTATATTACATGGTCTACCAAAGAGTGTAGTGTTAGATCGAGATACTAAATTTGTGGGGTATTTTTGGAGAACATTGTGGAAGAAGTTGAATACTGATTTGAAGTTTAGTTTTGCAAACCATTCACAAACTGATGGGTAGATAGAGGTGGTAAATAAGAGTTTGGGTAACCTATTGAGATGATTCATAGGAGATAAGCCCAAGGGATGGGATTTGGTTTTGCCACATTTAAATTTTGCATACAATAATTATATCAACATGAACTGTGGTAAATCCCCATTATAGCTTGTATATGGGAGTAGTCCAAGAAATGCATTTGAGTTACGGAATATTGATAAAGGAGATAAGAGTATTGCTAAGGCTGAAGATTTTGCAGTGCACTTGAAGAAATTGCACGAAGAGATAAGAAATCATATCCATAAGATGAATTCTCAATACAAGGATAAGGAAGATTAGAAGTAGAGATATAAGGAATTTTAGGTTGGAGATGAAGTCATGGTTCACTTAGAAAAGAAATTTTTTGAATGGAAACATATAAGAAATTGAAAATGAAGAAATTTGGACCATGTAAGATCCTGAAAAAGTATGATTCAAGAAATTCCTATGAGGTAGATTTGTTGAGTGGGATAAACATCTCTTTGTATTCAACATTGTTGATTTAACATAATATCATGAAGGAGATATGGAGGATGCACCAATAAAAGAACAATGGAATATTTTAGCACCTACTTCAGAGAAGGAGGAGATTGAAAATATATTGGATATTTGTGTGGGTGGAAGTACACGAAACAAAAAATATGAAGAATATTTGGTTAAGTGGAGAGGAAGGCCTACTGAATATTTTACATGGTTATCTAAGGTAGAGGTTGACCATCCTAGTTTTCCTTAGAAATCCTGAGATGTGACAAGGTCACTTCTCAAATTACAGGGCGGGTGTTTGATGCAGGAGCATCCAGGATGTAAGAACAATCTTGCATCCTCAAAAGAATTGTTTATTCTAATTTATGTTAGGTTTGGTGAATAATTTTTCAACAAGGGCTAAAAAAGTAGGGTTACTATTTTTAGTAAGTTGGAATTTTTGCATGTATGGACATGAAATCCTACATAGAGCTCCAGAATGGTGAAATGAATCCAATGGTGAAGAAATCACTTCAATACCATCTGTCATTTGTGAGATATTAATGTTTTTGTCTTAAAAATCCCTTTTAAAATATTCAAAGTCAATTTTGAGGCACCTAGAGGTTTTGGGTGGGCTTGAAAAATGGATGAAAACCAAAATATCCTTATAGGGACCCTTTACAGCCCTACCTCTAGTCGAGATCTTTCCAACAACACATACGATTTGTCAATCCGATGCTCGAGTGAAAAGTTATGACTCCCAGAAGTTGGACTCAATTTTCAAAATTTCATAAGGTCAGGAAAAGGGACAACTGGATTGGTTTGCTACCAAAGTGGAAGTCACGGTTTTTTGGCAAGTGGAAAAATCATATAAAGTGGTCACAAATGGAAAGAGATTCATAATGGATGAAAAGATAACCAAATTTCCCGCTTTTTCAACATAGAGCAGAGGTTGAGGTTTTAGTGGCCATTGTTGCCATTCGCAGACTTGCATGTCTGATTTTCTTCATCTATTTGTAGCCCACTTTTTTGTAATAGTGGTGATGTGACTAGATAATTATATTGCATTTGATTGCATGTTCGTATAAGATTTCATGAAGACATAATAAAAGTTGCAAGTTGTTCTTGAAATCTATTTGTTTGTGTAAGGTTGTGTTTGAGGGAGAGTCTCCCTCCATCATTAGAAAAAGACATTCAACTAATGAGAGATTTGACATTATTCTAAGCTAAAAATGGGTGCTAATATATTCATTATAATAATTTTCCTTCTTAGATTTCTACTGCGAAACAAATTGGGCGACATATTTCTTGGTACATTATGCCATCGATTGTCAAGGAAATATCACCATGGATAATTATATTAATAGTTGGAAATGTTTATAAAAATTAGGGAAGTTTCTATGACCCCTTTCAAATGGTAAGATTGGGAACTTACTAATCAAGTAGGTAGGGTTGATATTTATTTGAAGAGGAATGCCAAGATGCTAGATAGAGCCATGATGGGAATAGTTGCTAGTCCATTTTTTGGGTAAATGGTGTTGGTTTAGGTTATTGAGGCCATGTTTATTTTTCTTTTCTTTTTTTAATCTATTTTTATTTTCTATGTCTAGGGTCATAGATTGTCCCCCACTTTTGTCTCATGTGGGGTCAATAGTTGATAGTCTGTAGATGGTTTTGTTTTACTTAGGCTCATGGTCAAATTTTAAGTTAATGATTTCAATGTAATATATTTTCAAATTTAATATAATGGGTAAGGGGCCCAATATTCTCCTTTTATTGATTAAATGCTGAAATTTAAACCAAAATCCTAATACAAAATTAACTATCAATTTATACAATTACTACAAACCAAAATAATAATAAGCTAAAAAATCCACTAGGGCACTACATTTTGATTATAACATTGTGGACTAATAAGTGTAATCTATATTCTTACATGTGTTATATTTATTTTAGTAAATATAAGAAATTAAGTCCACTTTAGAACCTATGGAAAAAATTTAGATCTCCAAGATTTATCATTTAGGAGAATTTTTTTTAATATTTAATTAGTCATTTCAAGATTTTGTTATTAAACCTAAGGACATTCTTAGGGTAAAATTTTTACCCTAAATATCTATTCTTGACAAACACATAATCAACTTCTAAGTTTCTAGATCTCCCAAATCAATTGAATAAATTTGTATGAAGTTTAACCAAATTAAATTTTGAGTGTAAACATGGAATCCATTAGTTTCAATGAGAGATGAGAGAGGATGTCGAGTTTAGAAGAATTGATTGGTCCCATTTGTGTCACCAAATAACTAATTACTATATTGGTTAAAGTAAGGATATAAATTAAGATAAGTGGGCATTAATTTGTGTTAATTGGTTGCAATTGGATTCTAAGAGTGAGGTTAGCTCCAATTAAGTAGTAGAATAAATATATTCATGAATAATGTGATTGGTTTAATCAAGTAGGTAATTGTGGATAATTAATATAAATTTGGGTTCACGTTATAATATTAAACCTACTCATATACCTAACTGAACCAATTACTCTATTTGCTAATTGAACCTTAATTACTAAATTACATCAAATTAGTGCATGTTGAGTTGGAGTACTGCAACCAATTTAATCAATGAACAAATAATTTAATCAAATGAGTGAGTGGTTCAACCAAGTGCACAATTAGAGATAGTCAAGCAACAACTTGCACCAATTTAATGCAATCTAGTTCTTGAAGCTTGATTACAATAAACTGAACATCCAAATGAATCAATTATATGTCTAATACAACTACGTTTATAATTGAATCTGATTAATGTTTAAAATGAATTATATCAATACAATTAATCCATAATACCAATTAGCATTGAACATATAGAAAAATCATTTAATCCTGATTATTTCAATCAACTCCATAATTAGAACTCCACTGTACTTCCTTCTCATATACAGTCTAATTCAAAAATCTCTTGACATATACTGACGATCTTTTTCATGGTAGTTTCCTCTGGTCACACAAATTTTGTGGAATAGAAACACATTAATTGCTGGTACATCCATGTGCTTTGGCCAGCCACCCTCATTATCCTCAACTGTCATGCTCTTGTGTGGGTACCAGCTCAAGTTCCACATATAATTAATATCAACTTTCTAATGACCAACAAGTAATAAGTATATCTGACAGCTTGTAGTTTCTGCTGCAGATGTTTTTATTGTTTATAATTGTCCCTCTCTGCAATTATTATGGACAGTTGTGAAGGACGACCGCCCCACAAAGATTCTTGGCCGTCCTTTCGTTTTTTCTGAGACAGTGGTGACCATATTTACTTTCTTTCTGTGTAACAGACGACCGGACGACATCCATTGAGCAACCATTTTAACTTTGCCATATACCCAACCGACAGATGCTCTACATTCACAAACAACTTTCTTTAATGCATGTTAGGGGAAAGGACTGATCTGCATTTTAAATCAATTTGTTTTAGTCTATTCACCGTATGTTAAAAATTAAGGTCTATGAATGAATGGAGGAATTTTAATGGCACCCATCAGATCAAGCGTTCTAAGAGACCAAGGAAAATAATATTAATATATTTTCAAGTTCCTTTCAATGTCGTCTTTTCTATTGTGTATCTTGACCAAGAAACTCGCCGTTTTGTGGAGTCTAGTCTCCTTAAGGAGCCCTTTCAAACTGCCCTCCTTCAAAATATTTTCGAACTGAATATGAATACCCTCATATACCGCACAATCAAAGATGAAGTGTCGCTCAGTTTCAACCACCCCTTTGTTACAGAAAATGCAAATTCTTTCATCCCATTCCTCTATGGGGACTGTCCATCTGCTCGTCTCACATCTAAGATGATAAGAACCAGTCCCTAATTACACAATTAAAATTTTAGCTTTCCCCTTAACCTTAGTCTTCAAATAGAATTTAATCTTTATAATTGTTTTTTTTTTTTTTAATTATAATTATAATTTTATTTAATATAAATATAACTATTTTATGATTGATTCTTGTGCGTTACTTTTAGTAGATGTAAGACTTTGGTAAGCATATATTTGGTAAATTTATATGTATCATAGTTATTATAAAATATTATAAAATATTTTTAATTTAAGTTTTATTGTTAAATATATATTTTTCTTTTATCAAATAATATATTTTCTATTTGTTGGTGAATATATTATTAACAATTAATAATAAAATGTAAAAATAAGTTGGGTTTATGCACTTCAATTTTATAAGTCAAAATCTAAGCTTAACAACCATATTCAATCTTCAAAGATATCTATATTACTTAGTACTGGATATTTGTGAGCATATCTTTTCACATATCTATTTTTGTACTTCATAGTATGTTGAAGATATTTTAGAA
Source organism: Sequoia sempervirens (assembly GCA_007258455.2). Lineage (NCBI taxonomy): Eukaryota > Viridiplantae > Streptophyta > Pinopsida > Cupressales > Cupressaceae > Sequoia > Sequoia sempervirens. The sequence continues at coordinate 63,196 of VDFB02171394.1, forward strand.
TAGGGACATCCATGTGCAAGTTTTGGTGGAAGAGAAAATAGTGGAAATTGTGTACTTTTAAATTTATGATGAAATTTTAAGTTGCATCTAGGCAACAACAGGGAGAAAGCCAAAGTGAATAATCTAGGATGAAAACAAAATCACCCCTCTATAGAACACATCAATTGTTGTCGCATGTGAAGTTGGAGTTCCATGACATTCAAGTTTTTGGTAATTTTTTGACAATTTTATTCAATATTTCATATCCCTAAAGCATATTTATATAGTCATTGTAAACTCAAATTGAGCATCAAGGAGAGCATTAGAAGAGAATTAGGGCGACAATTTATAAATTTCTAGAGTTCCTAGTGATTATTGCGACTGTGTTGGTAGGGCAATGGATTGTCAAAGGTTATAAAGGATATATCAAAGTTGGTTTATACTGCTAATACAAATCCAATAGGGTTAAGCTAGTTATACTCGTGCCATTGGAGTGATTCTAAGTGAGATGATGCTTTAAGTTGCTAATACATCTTTTTTATACACATTTTCATCGAAAACATATTTTTTTTATTAAATAATACATTCGTCTATTTGTTGGTGAGTATATTATTAACAACTAATAATGAATGTAAAAATAAGTTGGGTTTATGCACTTCAATTTTATAAGTCAAATTCTAAGCTTAACAACCATATTCAATCTTCAAAGTTATCTATATTACTTAATACTCAATATTTGTGAGCATATCTTTTCATGTATCTATTTTTGTACTTCATGGCATGTAGAAGATATTTTAGAATAGGGACAAACTCTTGGAAGTTAGAGTTTGTGTAAGGTTATAAGGGACACCCATGTGCAAGTTTTGGTGAAAGAGAAAATAGTGGAAATTGTGTACTTTTAGATTTATGTTGAAATTATAAGTTACATAGGCAACAAAAGCGAAAATGCCAAAATGAATACTTTGGGATGAAAACAAAATCACCTCTCTATAGAAAGCAATAAAATTCATCACATGTTAAATCGGAATTCCATGACATTCAATTCTTTAACAATTGTTTGATAGTTTTCTTCCATCTTTTCATATCCCCAAAGTATCTTTATATTATTAACAACTAATAATGGAATGCAAAATCAAGTCAGGTTTAAGCACTTCAATTTTATAATCCAAAATATAAGCTTAACAACTATATTCAATCTTCAAAGATATGTACATCACTTGATACTTTTGTGAACACATCTTTTCAAGTATTTATTTTTGTACTTCATGACATGAAGATATTTTAGAATAGGGACAAACTCTTGGAAGCTAGAGCATGTGCAGGAGATTTCCATATGTCTATCCAAGTTATACACCCAAATGTGAAGAGCACATTTATGATTGAAGCCTCCTATATCATGAAGAGTTGTAGGAGCTTATATAGGTAACTATTGCAAAGTTGTGTTATTCGTATCAAGAGAACAGTTAGAATTTTTTTTAAGTTGTTTTAATAGGATTTTCTTGAGGGCTTGAGAGAGATATGTTCATATTTCATAAACTCTTAGGAAAAATGTTATCATAGAAAAGTGATTGGGTCATGAAGCATACAAAATATAAGGAATCATAATGCATAATAGAGAGTGAGTTTTTTTTATTTTTTTAAAGTTCTTTTCTAGATTTTTAAATTTTGCAAAATATTTGAGCGACATCTTCACCAAATTTTAGTACCTAGAAAAATGCAACCTAACTTAAAAATGTTATGTTCTTTCTAAATTAGACAATTTTACTATACCGCTTCTAGGATTGGTCTAATGTTTTAGTTTGAAGCATTTTGCTACTATTTTTAAGAGAAAATGTTTAGAAATTTTCTTTAAACTAAGAAAATAAAGTTCACTAAAATTAAAAAAAGGATTTGAAATGGAAAATTGCAATTTACTATTAACTGAGACAAATATATAAAATCAATGTCGAACATAAAATAGTAAAATAAATGGAGCTTGTAGCTAGATGTCAGAAGCCTCTTGTCAAGATGCTTGTGTGACATGCAAATGTCTACATGATGTATTGTCATCCATATGTCTATTATATTTTTTCTCACTATAAAACTCAATTCAATCTCCACAAGTTGTGTCAAGCTACATAAAATAAATTAAAAAAACCACTATCACTTCAAGGTGTGATAATGAATAAATCAAATAGATTTATTATAAGAATATAAATAAAAACAATATGATTAGTAAAGAGAAGAATGAATGAAAACCTTGATTTTGTGAAAATCTCGAAACAATAACTTGCAAGCTAAGAAGAGGATAAGTTTTAGGGTTGATAAGGATCTTAACAAAAATGGTCAAGCCCCTACTTTTGTTTTTCAATCTCTATAGGCAGTCAGTTTATAGAAACAAGAAAAATAATGTGTGTCCTATCCTAGGTGTGTATAGGAAATAAAGAGCAATGACAATGCAAATGAATTGCAACTCAAGGAGCACAAACAAGTGTGTAAATTATAGTGATAATAAAAATCAAATGAGATCCCAAGGTTCCAATGCAAGAAAAAAAAAAGGCATTTTTCAAAGATAAAAGAAATGATAATGAAAGGAAAGAAAAAGATAAACAAAACTATGTCACCTCACGAGCTTCAGGAAGCTAATAAAGACAATAGTGTTGTATGATAGTGTCAAACCTTCTAAGTTTTTCTTGTAGAGAGTTATGAAGTTCTCACATGAAAACCATAATGTTATATACTGTTGGTATAAAGCTAGAAATGCTAGTAAGAGTGTAAATTTGATGGCTTGAGAGTGAGGATGAAAATAAGTGATAGATATTTTAATATGGAAATATTGGAGGGACATATAAGAGTTATATATCTATTTAAATTCACTCTAATATGGTTATCATTGGCCTATGTAGGTATCATGTGGTAAAATTATCTAAAATAGCTACTAAATGATGAATTGTGGCATATCATTTTTTTCTAGCATTCAGATAGTTTCAGCTTTAAAAAAGGCCAAACATAAGTAAATCACAAGACTAAATCTATAGCATTAATTTTCATAAAAGGGACCATGTGAGGCAACGCCTTGGTGCCATGGGAAAAGAAAAGATAAGGCAAGGGATAAATGGAACAAAAAATATACTAAGGAAGGAAAACACCAAAGTGGCTCCAAAACAAAACATTAAATTGTAAGGGTATCCAATTTATATTGTTAGTAGATAGCTAGTTATATAAATATAATACATCATGCATTTTGTATAATAGTCAACCTAGTCAGACTAGTTGGCCTAGTATGACCATACTCTAAAGGATCTATAGAAAAATAGGTATACTTTTTCCCTCCTATTCATGGGAACTTACTTTCCCTACAAAATTCTCTATAACTGTATCGTACACCATTGATAAATAAAATACAATCTTTATTGTATAGTTGGTACAACTCAAATACTCCTTATCAAATCTTATCTATAAAAGATTCTAGATTTCAAGTTTTTTTTTTGACATAATAATATCTCCATTAATGCTACTCCATAACCTTGGTGTGCCAAGTTGCATGGTTGTCACAATATTTGGATCCCTATGCTTCAAGTTGGTCTATCATGTGCTGCAAATATGAAGGAGTTTTCATTGATTTCAACAAGCTGGTGTTGTCATTGATGTCAACTATGTGTTGTTGCATAATGAAGATGTCGAGGATATTGAGAAAATTGTGAAAAAGAAGGAAAAAGTGTATTACAATGGTGTTCAATGTGCAGAGGTGTTTTGGTGTTGCTTCACATTTCTTTTGGGTTGAATATTTTCTTGTGTGGTTTGGATATGTTGGTTAGAGGTGTTAAAGATTGTATATACAAAATTTTGGTTTCTAGATCATTGTATAGAGAAAGATGTGTTCACTAGTGTGTGAACTATATTTGCTATGTTATTCAAAGGTGTTTGGGAGAAATGTTCGTGCTCCACATTTCTCCATAGTTGGGCTTTAGGACTTGTGGTTTTGATGGAGAGTTGATGGTGTTGATATTGTGTGTGTCAAGAGGATTCATAGTTTGGCACTCTAGAAGATAAGTTTTCAAGCTACAGAGTGGTACAGTCTTTGGCATTATTGTATGGATGAATAGAATGATTATATTCTTTAGGTAGAAGTTATTGTGAAGGGTTTGGTTGTATTTCAAAGTGTTCATGGATTATTTCCAAATCATGTTCAAGTGAATTTTGTTGTTCGTAAGTTTCATATTGATTTAAGGAACTGTGTACTTAATGTTTTATGGTGTTTGCATGGGTAATAGCCAACCTGGTGTTTACACTACATGTGAAGTGTCTTCAAATTTTTTGGAAGCATGTTAAGGTGTGTTAGGACAGATTTGGGTCACTTTCATTCCCATCCAATGCGAGAATGTTTTGGTGCTGGCCTAATTTGAAATTGTAAGTATGAAGCATGTAGTCAAGCTTGGAGAAAGGTTTCAAGGTTGAAGACAGTATAAGTATGAGTTAAACTGTTGAAAGAGATCAAGACAGATGTGAGAGAGATGTGAGTAATGAATGTGGTGTGAATTGCAAAAGTGTAAGGTATGAGTTTGAGCTGAGCAGTGTGAACTTCAAAGTGTTGGACTTCTAAAGGTAGTGAATTGAAGGTGTCCACAGTCTTTCAAACAAGGATGCGAAGGTGTTGAAGCTATTGTGGTGGACTCTTTGTTGCATTGAGATGTTGTTCTTTATGTAACACTTCTCTTCTATCTTCTTTTCATGTTCTAGCAGTGAGCCTTGGTTGTGAGCCTTTTTGGATAGTGTGTCCTATTCTGGTAGTGAGTCCTTGTACCAATTTTGCAATTACTTATATTGTGAGCTAAGATTTCCTCACCGTGGTTTTTCCCATTTTGGGTTTTCCACATAAAAATATTGGTGTTCATGTGTTGTATGCATTATAGGTTATTCATGCTTTCATTCCTTATAACTACTAAGTATGCTTTGGTAATTGGATGGTTTATAAGAATATTGATTCACCCCATTCATGTGTTGTATGCATTATAGGTTATTCATGCTTTCATTCCTTATAACTATTGAGTATGCTTTGGTAATTGGATGGTTTATAAGAATAATGATTCACCCCCCTCTCAATATTCTAACTATTCAACAATTGGTATCAGAGCTTGGATCCCTGGAAGAATCTTGACTGCTTTGGAAAGATCTTGGAGATTGAACACATGGCTGATAGAAAATTTCCTATTTCTCTAGAAGTGATTCCTACTATTGGATACACAAAATAAGATTACATGCTTGAAAAATATGGAGAACTCAAAGTTTCTCTTGAAGACCTTGAAAAAATTGAAGATGGAAATAGAGATTTGAAGGAAAATATAAAAGAATCAAATGACTGCATCAAAAAATTGAGAGAGAAAATCAAGAAGTTTAGAGAAAGACATAACAAGGTCAATGAACAATTTAAACAAGAAAATGAGAACATCACCAAAATGAAAGTGCAAGTGGAAGAAAATAAAATAATTGAGGAATGTTTGAATGCAATGGTAAAGAGAAAAACTGATGAATGCAAGTGGTCAATCGAAGATCAAATCTAGAGAAAGAAAGAATTCATGAAGAAAAATTCAAGACAAGTTATACAATGCTTGATGAGTTAATTGCAGGTCAGAAAGCATCTAAAGACAAATGTGGTTTAGGACTTGAAAAAGGAGAATTATCAAAATCAGATTAGACACCAAATGCAAAGAAGACCAATGAACCAAAGAAGACTGAAGACAAGAACAATGACAAGTTTTAAAATCAAAGAAACAATGCTAGGAGACTCCCTATTAGACAACCAAATGCTATTCTTGCAATAAGTTTGGACATAGAGCAATATAATGTAGAAGAAAAATGAATCAAAATGTTCCATCCTTTACTAGTCAATGCTTTACATGCAAGAAGTTTGGACATAGAGTAAATGAATGCAGGAGTCAAATGATGAATGCATATAACAATGGTAGAATGTTTCAACCTTTCAATGGTTATTGTTATGCATGCTATGGATTTGGACACAAGGCTAATCGATGTAGATCTAGAATGAATGTAAGGAATAAATCCTAGAAGAATTTTGTTTGTCACAATTGCAATAGACCTAGACATATTGCTAGATTTTATAGAAGCAAAAACATGAGGAAGAACAATTTGATAAAGAGAAATTAACTAATCACAAAGATTGATCCAATAGAAGTAAAGAAGGAAATGGAGAAGATCTAGAGAAAGAAAGAATATCCTAAGAACAAGGAAGAATAAAAGACTACAAATGAATATGTACCATCCTCTGATGTAGATAATTCCTTTAGGAATTGAACCTAGGCATTGGCTTAGGGGGAGCAATAATAGATATAATCAAATAACCCCATGCCGATATGAGGTGCCATGGCTTAGCATTAATATGTGAGAATGGAGAAGTGGTAAGAAACAAGGAAATTGGGTTACTCACAAGTTGAAGGAATAGTCTTTGAGGAGACATTTGCTCCGATGGCCAGAATGGAAGAAATTAAGATGTTTTTGGCATTTACAATACATAAGAACTTTAAAGCTTATCAAAGGGATGTGAAATATGCTTTCTTGAATGGAGAGCTAGAAGAAGAAGTTTACATGGAACAACTAGAAGGATTTCAGTTGTCAGATAAACCTAATATGGTCTACAAATTTAAAGTAGGAAATGTATGGATTAAAGCAATCTCCCAGAGCTTGGTATGCAAGGTTGGAAAAATATTTGATACAACAAGGATTCAATAAGGGCACCACAAATAGTAATCTCTAATTTAAGGTTGAAGAAGATTGAATCTTGATAGTAGTTGTGTATGTTGATAACATAAGCTTTGGAGGCAATGAAGCTATGTGCAAGAAGCTTGTAGAAGAGATGCAAAAAGAGTTTGAGATGTCTATGTTTGGGGAGATGAATTTCTTCCTTGGGTTACAAACCAATAAAAAAAATAAAGGAATATTCATTTCACAATCAAAGTATGTTAAATAAATGTTGAAGAAGTTTGGAATAGATGACTCCAAACTAGTATGTACTCTGATGGTACCTGTTGCAAATTGAGTAAGGATGATGAATCCCCTAAGTCTAATCAAAGCAAGTATAGATCTATGATTGGTGGGCTGCTATATCTAACTGTTACTAGACCGAATATCATGCATGCAGTTTGTCTTATGGATAGATTTCAAGAAGATCCTAAAGAAACACATGTTGTTGCAATAAAGAGAATATTCAGATATTTGAAAGGCATGTTGAATTATGGTTTATAGTATCCTAAAGATATTGATTTCACATTTAATTCTTATACAGATGCAGATTGGATTGTATGTGTGGATGACAAGAAAAGTACAAGTGGTGATGCATTATTTCTTGGATGTAGATTGGTGTCATGGTTGATCAAGAAACAAGATTTAGTTTCTTTATATATTGTTGAAGTTAGTGCATTGCAACAACATCTTGTTGCACAAAGGACGTGTTGTGGATGAGACAAATATTGAAGGATATAATAGTCGTGTATGATGAGCCTATCTCTATCTTTCATGATAATACAAGGGTATGTGCAGGATCATCATGGAAAAAATAGGCCCTTAAGTGGCAAAAAATTCAGAAAAATCAGAGTTAGGTAACTTGACATAAAAATTTGAATAAGTTATCTATATTATTTCAAAAATATGTAAGAATAGAATTTGTAGCAAATTCAATGTAGTTTCTAAACTACTAGGTTTATTTTAAAAAAAACAAAATCTATTTGGTGAAAATTTGAAATTTCAATGCATAGTACTTAAAATTTCAGGAAAAAAAATAAGAAGTAGGTGTCTTCGACCACCTAACCACAATAAAATGATAATATTATTTTATAAGATTTTAGATATAAGTAGAGTACTCATGTCCCGATGTGATGCATATTTTTTTGTAATTTTTTTCCAAGTAAATAATTAATTATGATTTTTTATTACAAATTTTAAAATAAAAACTGTGTCTAACCACCTTAACTTGGTCAAAATTCATGAAATTCACTTCTTCTTTTTTTCCTCTATTATGTGAATCATAGAATGTGCATGTTTCAGATTCAAAAATGTGATACCAAAGCTATAGATGTTTTTCAATCAACGTATCAATTAGGACTTTAGTCGTAATTCAAATAGAAAATGAAAAATATTTATTTATTAAATTCAAAGTAAAGCATAATTTATATTGGTGGAAAGCTAAGAATATCTATTAAAAACCCTTTTTGTTTCATTAATTTTGGGTAAAAAAAAAGTCGTCAGCCACATACCCTACAAATACCCATCATATCACCACTTTTTGGCCCATCATGATCTTGCACATACCCACAAGTGTAATCAATATTTCAAAGAATCCAGTGATACATTCAAGGACAAATTATATTTCAATCATCACTTTTTGAGAGAGAAGGTTATGGAGAATGAAGTGAAGCTTGAATATGTACCAACAAAGGATCAGATCGCTAACATATTCACTAAGGGTATTCCTAAGGATACTTTTGAGTATCTTTGGGAGAAGTTGGGGGTCATTTCCCCTCCTTAAACTAGATGCATATGGAGATGCATCAGTCTAGTGGATCTATAAACTCATTCTCTATCTAGACTGATGTTGGTGGATACCTCTCAAGGGGAGTAGGTAGTGGCATTGTTGTAGTATGGAATACATGTTGTCATTGTGTAGAATTGTTGATTTAATTGGGTGTACTCCTAAGAGGGGTATTCAGAGTAGTAAAGATAAGAAAGTTGCAATTTTTTCAATATCAAAGGGGGAGAACAATGCAAAAAAAAAATTCCTTTACCATTGATGTCAAAGGGGGAGAGAGAGTCATGTGAAAAAGTCTATATTCATAGGGGGGGAGAAAGTGAAAAATAATCATGTAAGAGAGTGAGTAAAGAGAAAAGAGAAAAGGAAATAAGTATGTTTAGAATTGTTGTGTCTCTGATGGTTTTTCACATCATGTGTTGTCATCAATGAAAAAGGGGGATATTTTTGCAAATATGAAGGTGTTTTCATTGATGTCAATTAGTTGGTATTTTCATTGATATCAACTATGTGTTGTTGCATAAAGAAGATGTCGAGGATATTGAGAAAATTATGAAAAAGAAGGAAATAGTGTATTACAGTGGTGTTCAGTGTTGTAGAGGTGTTTTGGTTTTTCTTCAAATTCTTCTGGGTTGAAGATCTACTTGTGTGGTTTGGATGTGTTGGTTAGAGGTGTTTAGAGATTGTATATCTAGAATTTGGGCTTCTAGATCATTTTCCAAAGAAAGATATGTTCACTAGTGTGTGAACTGGATTTATTATGTTGTTCATAGGTGTCTGGGAGAAATGTTCATGCTCCCTATTTCTCCATAGTTGGGCTTTAGGACTTGTGGTTCTAATGGAGAGTTGATGGTGTTGATCTTTTTCCTATGTCAAGAGGATTTGTAGTTTGGAACTTTGGAAGACAAGTTTCTGAGCTATAGAGTGGTACTGTATTTGGCAGTGTTGTCTAGATGAACAAAATGATTATATTCCTTAGGTAGAATTTGTTGCGAAGGGTTTGATTGGATTTCAAAGTGTTCATGGATTATTTCCAAATTGTTTTCAAGTGAATTTTTTTGTTCAGAAGTTTTGGATTGATTTAAGGAAGTGTGTACTTAATGTTTTATGGTGTTTGCACGGGTAACGACCAACCTGGTGTTTACACTAAATGTGAAGCATCTAGGAAGTTTGTGGAAGCATGTTGAGGTGTGTTAGGAAAGATTTAGGTCCTAGCTAAGGATTTATTTGGGTCACCTTCATTCCTATCCACTGTAGGAATTTTTTGGTGACAACCTAATTTGAAATTGTAAGTATGAAGTTGTTGGAATCAAGCAACACTGAGAGCGGGGGGTGAATCAGTGTTGTGGAATTTTTAACCTTATTAATCTAATCATTAAAGTTTTGATAACATTCGACCAAAATAAAAATGCATGCACACATGACAAGTAACCACAACACCATAACACATGAATTTTTTACGTGGAAACCCTATTAGGGGAAAAACCATGGTGGAGGTCAATCCACAATATTGTTCTGAGTATACTCAAAAGAAAAGATTACAAGATGAGAATGCATTTGCATTTAGGCACACTTCCTAGAGCTCACTGCTCAAAAATAGAAAGGCTCACTGCCTTACAAAAGTTTGGAATACTTCCAAAGAGTTTGAACTAATAAAGTAGCATCTACCAATGCCTGATTATAGTTTCGGTTAGGCTCAACAATCAAATTTAGAACCTTTTGACTGATTCTGCTCTTCTGCTCTATTATGCTTCAATTTGCACCAAAAATTCTTAATGCACAAGCGAAACTATTCATAATCACTCTACTGACCTTCTGACGTTCACAACGTACATCAACTCACATCGAACAGACACCAAAATGATATAATCGATCACTTATATATATATCCGCCACCAAGAATTCAATTGCTACCTTTTATCTTCAACAAAATAAGAAAATATTCACAAATAGCCAGCTCAAACCATCCATAATATTCAATTTGTATCCATAAGAGTTGGCCACAACATAGTGAGGACCCAAACCAAAATGATCGAACACAAAAATACTTAAACAATAACTCCTCAAATATTCGTGACACACCATATTCACCAAGTCAGCTTCCATGCATTGATAAACAAGAAATTAGTTCACCGGACCTTCTAACTTCCACCAAAATTGATACGAGGCACCAAGATTTATAGATAACACATATTATCCATCGAACAATACTCCCTGAGATCCACAACATAAAATAATAACAAAAAATATGCATATGAATCGAAGAACATGAAACTACCGGATACTCTGTTCTAACTAAATAAATAACTACTGATCTTCAATCTATCTACCGGTATGAGTAAATGATGACATGTAGATACATTAGCTGACAAGGGTTGCCATCAATGACAACACCAAAAAACATTTGCAGTGTGTCTTGCCAACAAAAGCATGCAGTTGACCTTGGAGAAAGGTTTCAAGGTTGAAGATGGTATAAGTATGAGTTAAATTGTTGAAAGAGATCAAGATAGATGCAAGAGAGATGAGAGTAATGAATGTGGTGTGAATTGCAGAAGTGTAAGGTGTGAGTTTGAGCAAAGTAGTGTGAACTTCAAAGTGTTGGACTTCTGAAGGTAGTGAGTTGAAGGTGTCCACAATCTTTCAAATAAGGATGTTAAGGTGTTGAAGCTATTGTGGTGGAATCTTTATTGCATTGAGATGTTGTTCTCTATGTAACATTTCTCTTCTATCTTCTTTTCATGTTCTGACAGTGAGCCTTGGCTGTGAGCATTTTTGGATAGTGTGTCCTATTTTGGCAGTGAGCATTTTTGGATAGTGTGTCCTATTTTGGCAGTGAGCCCTTGTACCAATTTTGCAATTACTTATATTGTGAGCTAATCCTCACCGTGGTTTTTCCCATTTTGGCTTTTCCACATAAAAATCTTGGTGTCCATATGTTGTATGTGTTATGGGTTGTTCATGCTTTCATTCCTTATAAATGCTAAGTATGCTTTGGTAATTGGAAGGTTTATAAGAATACTAATCCACCCCCCTCTCATTATTCTAAGTGTTCAACATCATGCTTGTGTGAAATTTCTATAAAATCATTATCATGTTATGATGCTTAGTTTTATCCAATCTTTTTACTTTATTTTTGTGCACCCCTTCATGGAACACATGCAAAATCAAGTGGGCATATTAATACTAAATTTTTTTAAATGGAGGTATTGTTCACAAGTTGACTCAATTATTTATCTATCTATTTTACTTCTAATTGTTCTTATCTTTTCTTTTAGTTGATGTTCTTGCTCATGTATATTTTCATGCATACTAAGGTGAGGGGGAAATATAATGGTGAAAAGTGCATACCATCACACTTTTCCCTCTAATATACCATTTAGACATATGTTTATGTTCTTAAGGGGGAACTTCTAGAATTAACTAACTTAGACACATGTTTATGCCTTTAAAAGGTTCTATCTAGAATAAACTTATATGCACACATGTTTATGCCTTTAAAAAGTTCTATCTAGAATAAACATATATGCTTACATGTTGATGAGGGCTACACCACCTGAAAACCACACAAAACACAAAAATGGATACCAACACAATAGATGCGAGACAAAAAATAACTCACTTTCAATTATTTTTAGAAAATGAAATTACAGATTCAAAAATTACAATGCTACAGCCTCATGGGCTTGATTCATTACAACAAAATCAACTCAAAGAAAATCTATTATTCAGAGCCACAATTTGCACTAATGGAGCCAACTTATATAACCCCCACTTAACCCTTTTATTTTACCCAATAACCATCCTAGAATGTTCTAGAAAGTGTACTTTCCCTTTTGGTATGGCACCAAAGGTACCATCATTTGATTTCCTGCCAGGAAGATATTTTAATGAAATTCACTTTTTAGTGGGGCGGCTTCTCGGGGCCATAACTTTTGATCCGACCATCAGATTTTCAATTGTAATATGTTGTTGGAAAGATTGTGAAGAGATCTACAACCACCTTTTGCTAGATTTTAAAGATAAGAGATTTTGCACCCTATTCCAAGGCTCCAAAGGGCCTCAATTTTCAGTTTTAAACTTCATTAGAGAAATTCCTCAAGATAAAAATTTAATATCTTCCAAACGATATAGGATTTTGAGATGATTATTTCACCAAAAATATTATTTTCTAATTTCACTCCTTGGAGTCAATTTTCATGTCCATACAACCCAAATAGGCTGACTAACTAAAAATAGAAGGTGACTATTTTTGGTTGTTTCAAACTTCTAGTTATCCCAAAGATTGCATGAGTCACCATGGGCCCCATGACAACTAAAGAAACTACAAAAAAATTAAAATATAATATTTTTGGGTGATGCAAGATCTCCCTTACACCACTGGATGCTCCTGCATCACATGTTCATTTTTTAAAGGAGTCTTAAAATAGCTTAAGTTATGTGTCTAGGGTGTGTATTTAAAGGAATCGCCATAGGCCATCTAAATCCATCAAGAATATTCTATTTATCCAACAACCATCTAGAATCTAACCATCATTGGAATAAACCCACCACATCTACCTATCACAAAAAAACCATTTATAAGTTATTATTTAAGTTCCATGTCAACTCTTGCACCAACACATGGTGAAATCATATCTCTTGCACTAGGTCATTCTAATGTTCATTGTACCACATTCCACTCCATCATATTTCAAGTGTTAATCACCTACTATCATCATGTAGCCACATTAGTGTCAGTTAGATTATTACTTTTTGTCTTCAACTCTTTTTAAAAACCATTAAACTTGATTTAAGGGATTTTCATAAAAAGAAGATACTTGATTGTCAAACTCTTGAACATTTTTATCAATGCTGTTAATTTTGGGTCAATCCACAATACTGTATCCCACTTTTTGGCCAAAGTAGGATATTGAAATCAACATTTTTCACCAAATTTTCACTTTATGAAACCTATAGAAACTAAACCATCAATAATTTGGAGATGATGTTGTATAGTCGTAAAATTGCACCCCTTACAATTTCACATACATTCATGCATCTGCTTTAGTGTCCACTCCCTTAGCATTTGTATAGGCTCATTTTAGCCCCTGCATCAGTCTTTTTCCCTCTTAGGATGCTCAAAAACCCATTTTCAGTAGCTACATCAGCTTTACATCAAACTTTGGGCTTTTCTCGTTCTCGTCGTTTTGTAGCATGACATGTCCGAACACTAGCGCATTGCGTGGACGTATGCACACTACGCTAGCATCCTACGACATTTCAATGGTCAAATGATTATTTTCATGCATGTTTGCCACTTGTCACCTCCTTTGGTCAATGGTAACAGCCTGAGATGCCTTGGAATAGCTCGAGAAGCTTCTTTTCCCTCCTTAAAATTCATCTTTTCACTTCATTTGCAACTCTCTTCTACTTCTAACTTCTTCTACTTCTTGGATCCTCTCTCAAATATTCTTCCATCTTGTTATTTTTCTTGCATAGCTCCATATAGCTTGTTACAGTAGCTTCAAGCTCTCTTGACTTCTCTCTTTCCTGCTCCTTTGGCTCTTGCAACTTCATCTCCAATCTTTCATGCTTGTGAGCATCCTGGGATTCCATATCCCCTTTCTTTTGCATCCTTACTTCATGATATGGGTTATCCTTGAGCAAGGATTATTTTTATCACCTTTTTTGTGATACGGGTTCTCCTCTTTGAGTTGGGTTTGCTTTGATCACTCATACTTGGTGGTGCGGGTTCTACTCCTAAGCGAGTTTTTCTTTCACCATGCACTTTTTCCATTTTGATTCTCTTCTCTCTCTTTCTATCTGGCTGTCCGTGGAGGTGGGAACACCAAAATGGGGGTTTGACTGAGGCAAACTCCTATACAACCCCAACACTTTCTCCAAATATCTTATAGATGCAGGTTTTGAAGACATTCACTTGTTGGAGGACTCATCACTCGTGTGGCTGTAAGCATTTCCTTTCTTATTATCTTTATTAGTTATACTTCATTTTATTGTAGTTCTATTGCATTATGTTGCTTTATTGCATTATGTAAGTTCTCAACAATTAGAGTAGAAGTAGTCATTTAGCTATTTTCTGAGACATTCTCTTTCTTTGGTCTGTATGAGATGCCAACGCGCCACGTTGTCGTTTGTATTATGCACTGTCATCCTTTGGCCGAGAGCTCGTCGGTCTTTCTAGAAAATCTCTGTGACCTGCTCTTTCGGATTCTAGAACTTTCATGTTGTTGTTGGAGGTAGTTTAGGGCAGTTCGCCCTGTGAGGTTCTCTGAATGAAGAGAACTCATGAGTAGCAAATTCCCCTTCTCTACAAATGTGAATTAGTGATTTGTGAGGATTTGTGTGTAGATTCTAAATATATAATTTTATAAATTTAGAAATAAATTGTGATTTTTTTACGTAACTTTTAGTAACTTATTTTTTATCATAAACAACATTTTTAAAAATTGATTTTTATGTCGTAATGCATAAGTTTATTTATTGAAAGGGTCAAATTATAATTTAGAAAAATATTTGTAACATTAATATCTAGTGCGTGGATATTTTTTCATAATTTTTTGTTGCAATTTTTAATTGATTTTTGAAGTCAAAATAATTATAATTTGGACATAGGTGTATGTCGTAATGCATAACTTGTTTTGTATGTATTGAAATTAACTTTTATTTTTTTTGAAACAAGGACATCAATAACTACATAATTTTTTATATTTTTTTATATTTTTTTATTTTTTCGCATTTATGAAACAAATACCTTGATGTTTAGTGAAAAACCTACGTTCACAAGAAATAAAAGATAAATATAATAATAAAATTCAATAATTCAAAATTAAACTTTTTGGAAAGTTATAATAAGGGATACATACTTACAAAACATAATTTCTAAATAATTTTATTTGATCCTTCAAAAGGTAAAGAAAAAGTGGTTTTTTGTTAGCATTTTGATAGATTTGAAGGAGACACCATTGTGGATATGATTTATGATGACAATGCAGGGGTCAAACAACTCAACTAGCCATGCTTTTGGCAACAACTTTGATCACAAACTAACAAACTTCTCTTTTGAGGCAACTCTCCTTCATAGAACAACTTGGTTCAAATCTTCCAAACTGAGAACAAGGAAATAATCCTCTTGTTGACTTCTCAAAACACTTTAAACAACATAAATTTAACTGACCCAAACCCTCTCACCAACTCAAACATCACAAAACTAAGAACTTTCAAAGTGACTATCCTAACAGGCCTAAAATAGCCTTTTTGAGATTATACAATTTGTCATGCAACAATGAAGAACTCTCTCAGATTCTTAATCCGGTTCAAAGGAATTTAAGGCCCCACAATTGAACCCTCTTCAAATGATTTTAAGACCGCCCAAGATGGAAGACAACAAACTTTGCAAATATTGTCCTAATTAGGGTTGTCCCCCAAACTGTCTTAACATTACAGTCAATTAGATGGGCTCAAACTCTTATCAATCCACCAATATTTACCTTGAAATGGAATCACAATACACCTAAGCATATTTTGAAAACAAAATTATAAAAGGACTCAAATAACCCCAAACAAAACTCATAAAGTCTCACTATACACAAATTTACCAGTTATATTCATCATTTACAGACCTAGGGCTTCTTGGAATCTGCCCAAAACCATATCCACAAACTTTGATACCTTGATAATCTGATAGAATACATACATAAACCTCTATAGAGAAATTTTCAAGTGATTTTAATGGTGAAATTCTAAGTAACACAATTTTTAATACACACTGGTTACCCTAGTTTAGGGTTTTACCCACCTGGACTAATTTGCCATTATCTTTCACAAATATTAATGGATTTAAATGAAACTAGGTAAAAAATAAAATAGATTCATATGGATTTAACTATCAATGGAGGAGGAGAGGCTTTGAGCACAAAATATGGTTGTACAATGGCTTGAAACCACGAAAATGCAAGCAAATAATAGAAAATCTAAACTTTTCATTAATCTCCACACTCCTAAATCATACCTCAACCTTCCTCAAAGTGTTTGAGGCTTAAAAATTCCTTTATAAAGAAAATCCAATACCAAAAACTGACTCTTTAACTACCTAACTTTTCATATTCCCCTATTTGTCATTTTTTGCACTTTTGCAATATTGACATGACAACAATTAGGCAACATTTGCAATTTTTACACTTTAGACCCAGTTACTCCAAAACAACTATAAATGACCTAAAACAAGTTTATTATGGTCATTTAGACCTTATGAAAATATGAGGTCATCATTTTTAAATCAAAACCTATAAGTTTCCTTATGGAGGCATATCCTTGCTAGGGTGCACCTGCACCATTCTCCCGACCAAATAAAACCTTCCAAGTCATCTTGGATCATCAATGCTCCTCCTTATAGTCTTTTATGCCATGTAATAACTTTCATCTTCACCTTTGGTTTGAGTTTTTCTATGCCAACTTGCTTCCATTTTGTCTTGCCACCTAGAATCTACTTCTTCTTGCCCTAAAGTGTTACAATCTCCCTTTGTCCCTCTTCAAATTGTTGCATCTTGATTTGCAATTTGTTTCCTATCCAAAATATTAGCATAACAAATAAATGATACACTATTGCTACCACAATACCTCAATCTTTCTTCAACTCTTTGCAAATCTCCAAAAGCAATTCATCCTTGATCATTTTTTCATCCAATCTTGACACCAACTCAATATCTTCTCTCTTTGAAATCAGGTCCTTTATCTCTGCTACACCTTCATCTTCATGCTTGGGAATGACTACACTATCTTCATCCTTGAATTATTCTTCTGCGTCTTGAAACTCTTCTTCTTCTATTCTCTTCATTTTCCTTCTTCTCCTCTTGACTATCTTCTGAATGGGCCCTACCACTTTCCTCCTCATGGTCAAGTTCCAATTGAATGCTCTTCTAAGCAACTGCTCCATCTCCATTTGGAATTCCAATTCCAATCTTCTTATGTCTTGATTCAATGTTGCTATCTCTCTATCAAATTTCTCTTGCCTCTTTCTATTTTTCCTTTCTTCCTCTACCTGCAAATGTCTTCTTAACACTTCCATCTTTTCTCTTCAAGCAAGCTTCTTCTTGCTTCCACTTTCTCTCAACTTTCTCTGCCTCACCTAGGTCATTTCCTCTTTTCCTTAACCTAGTCTCTTGGAAACAACTAGGTTCTTCTTAACTTGCACAAATCACAACACAAAACCACAAATTTTCTCTATCCAAAACCTTTCTAAGCTCTAATACCATACTAATGACAATCCAGGGGTCAAACAACTCAACTAGCCATGCTTTTGGCAACAACTCTGATCACAAACTAACAAACTTCTATTTTGAAGCAACTCTCCTTCATAAAACAACTTGGTTCAAATCTTCTAAACTAAGAACAAGGAAATAATCCTTTTGTTGATCATCAAAATAAGCTAAGTACTTCCACTCTTAATTTCTACATTTTTTAGTTGTTGGAAGTGATGTTGTAAAGAGGGAGATTGTTGGAAGGTTGTCATTGATGATGTTGTTCGGAAACATGAGCATGGTACGTACATTTTTCATGATCTAGTGTTTTCATTGATTTCAACATTGTTATGGATCATCCCATCATGATTTAGAGGTATTTTTGAAGAATTGTGTACAGGATAAGTTGGTCCAAAAAGTATAGCTATAAAGGAAAATGCTTGAGTATCAAATTTTCCAATATAGTCTAGTTCAATGTGTCAATTTTTGGGTCTGCACTCCACCGAAAATTGAGAATCCACTCTATGATTCTGATAATGTTTTGATGATCATTAGATGTATCTAAATCCAGGAGTTTGAGTTGTTCAGTGAAGTATTTAGGAAGATATGGTTGGCAAATTTTAGTTCTATATATTGCAGTTGTTTTCTGTATAGAGTGTTAGTGTGGGAGATTTTGCATTCCTTCGTAGATAATTATTTCATGTTGCAATGCTAAAGATAAGCTTTCAGATGTTGATTGAGTGGGAATTCAAAGTGAGATCAAGTTTTGAGTCACACATATGATGAATTGGGTAAACAGATGGAAGTTTCATGTTTAGGTCTTATTTGGGGCCGACTTAACATGTTTGAAGGACTAATCTGTGTTACAATCTTATGTAAGACCTATATTGGGTCCATCCCAACCTATCTTAAAGTAAATTTAATTTTGAATTAAGGTGCAAGATGTGGATGAAATTTTTTAAGGACGACAAGTTTAATTTTGTGTGTTACTTCTAATTAGGCTGACCTAATTGAAGTTATACTTGATGTGGATGTGTATAGGAGATTGATTTCAGTGTTTTGGTGTGTGTGGTGCAAGTAGTGTGAAAAAAGTGACATGAATGATGTTCCACCTACATGTTTATAATGTGAATTTTATCAGAGTTGTGTGAATTGTGTTGCAAAGTGTACAAATACAAAACAAAGCGAAGCATTGATCCAAATCAATGTAAAGATTATTTTGTACTTTATTGGAGTTGTAATCCAACATATTGTAGATGCATTTGTAACAAGTCAATAGGATGTGAGCCACCTCTTATTTCTTCTATCTTATTATTTGTGGGCAGTGAGTCCACCTATAGTAGGCATTTTTGTATTATATTGTATCCTTCAATATAAGATATTGTGAGCTAAACCTCACCATGGTTTTTCCCATTTTGGGTTTTCCACATAAAAATCTTGGTGTTTATGTGTCATGTGATTTTGTGGATGTTTCATGCTTTCATTCATTTTTGCAGTTAAATATATTTTGGTAATTGGATGGCTAATATATGAATGGTTTAAAGGAATACTGATTCACCCCCCTCTTAGTATTATGAGTGTTTAACAATTGGTATCAAAGCTTGGATCCCTAGAAGGAGCTTGACCACTTTGGGAAGATCTTGTAGTCTGAACACATAGTTGATAGAAAGTTTCCTATTCCTCCAAAAGAAATTCCTACTATTGGATATATAGAAGAAGATTGCATGATTGAAAAAGATGGAGAATTCAAAGTTTCTCTAGAAGATCTTAACAAAGTTGAAGGTGAAAAAAAAGATCTAAAGGAAAATATGAAAGAGGCAAATGAATGTATTAGAAAACTGAGAGAGCATATCAAGAAGTTCAGAGAAAGGCATAAGGAAGTCAATGAACAATTGAAGCAAGCAAATGAAGATCTCACTAGATTAAAAGTGCAAGTGGAAGAAAAGAAAAATATTGAGGAATGTCTAAATGCAAAGGTGGAAAGAAAATATAATGAATGCATGAGGCTTGAACAAGAAGTGGTAAATATAAGATCAAATTTGGAGAAGGCAAGAATTCATGAGGAAAAATTCAAGACAAGTTCTACAATGCTTGATGAGTTCATTGCCGATTAGAAAACATCTAAAGACAAAGGTGATCTAGGACTTGAAAAAGGAGAAAGCTCAAAAGTAGCTTAGACACCTAATGCAAGAAAGAAGATCAATGAATCAAAAAAGACTAAAGACTAGAAGAACAATGGCAAGTTCCAGAATCAAAAAAGCAATGCTAGATGATCCCCTATCAGACAACCAAATTAAGGTACCCATCTTTCAATGAATATGGACATAGGGAAATATAATGTAGAAGTGGAATGAATCAAAATATTCCATCCTTTATAGGTTAGTGTTTTACACGCAAAAGATTTGGACATAGAGAAAGTGAATGCAAAATTCAAATGTTGAATGGATATAACAATGGTAGAATGACTCAATCCTTCAAAGGTTATTGTTATACATGCTATGTATTTGGATGCAAAGCTAATCAATGTAGATCTAGAATGAATGGAAAGAATAATTCTCAAAGAAATGTCATATGCAAAAATTGTAGTAGGCTTGGACATATTGCTAAATTTTGTAGAAGCAAAAACAAAAGGAAGGATGATCCAATAAAGAAGAATGAACAATCAAAAAGATTGATCTAGTAGAAGTAAAGAAGGAAATGGAAAGGATATCGAGAAATAAAGAGGAGCCTGAGAACAATGAAGAATCAAAGACTACAAATGAATCTGTACCACCCTCTGGTGCAAATAATTCCTTCAAGAATTGAACCTAGGCATTGGCTTAGGGGAAGAAATAAAAAAATCAAATAACCCCTTGCCTATATGATGTGTCATGACCTGGCACAATGATATATCATGAAGAATGGAATGCTTGATCTATTGAAGAAGATTGCAGAAAGAAATATGCTAATGCAGAGTCTTGTAGAGCTTGAGAAGTTGACTATGCATATAGTTTTTAGGATTACTTGCTTTATGGTTAGAAGCATTTGTTGCAAAATTAGGTCAAATTGGAGAGTTAAAAATGTATTTGCTAAGAAAATTCATTTCATTAAATGTATTTGGAGAAGAATTAAGGAGAAAGAATTGAAGTTGAAGAGTCTAGAGCATCTCCAAGTTGTATAATTTCAAAACCCTACTTCGTCGAGCAGAGAAAAAGGTATTTAGCAATCCCTGCATATACTATTTTTTTGGAATTATCATTTGAAGGAAATTTTAATGCAATGGAAACACCAAAATTTGTAGAAATTTCACAGAGATTGCAACTCAAATTTAAAAGATAATCTACCAAAGTATTAGAAGACGATCTCTTAGGTGCATTTTCACACATACCTTTTAGGGTTCTACCTACTAAGATATTAGGGCTTATATTCATGGGAATTTGTAAGAACACTCCTTTGGAAAATTTTTGAATCTATGGATAGATGAGCTAGTTGGAGATGATTACACCTTAAAACCAAAGTACAATATACTGACTGAGAATAAATTATATGTGTGTAAATGGTTTCCAAACTTTAGCTATGAAGTGAAGTGCATTCGAATGGCCTTAAGAAGAATTCATGATTATTTTATGTGGATTGATGGCCCTCACATGATTACTAATGAAGTAATTAGATAAATCCTATTTTTTAGTCCATCGGACTAGTTCTAGTCTGGAAATTTGAGAACAAAGACATAATGGAGAAAATGGGTGTTGTAGTAAACCCTATTTGTAGTTCAATAGTCAAATATGCAAGTATGGTTATTGGACACAAGATTTATAGAGACAATTGGATCTCTTCCACTGCAACTCATGTGGCAATGGATATGATTGAGAACAATGTTGAGAATGACCTTTGTGAGTTACTTCAGCAACAATTGATGGATAACCTGAAGGAAATTAAGAAGAAAAAGCATTTATTCAGGTATGGCACATTGGTGATATGTTTGGTTTTCTACTTTTTGAAGGAAGTTCCTGTAGTTGGAAAGGTTAATTGGTCAAGTGAAAAGTCTGTTGCACACAATATAGGAGACTATATGAGTAATCTTGGAGATATGAATGCTCAAAGTGATGCCCTTGCATCCTTCTTTGCAATGGTTCAAAGAAGAATGAACATGAGATAGAGAATTCCAAGAACTTTTGTAAAGAAATACATAAATGGCATTACCATTGTAGTCTCTACTATTTTTTTCATAATAGAAGCAGTTGAACCTAGAACCATCTGGGTTCTGAAAATTAGATATGAAGTGTCAGAAGAAGAATCTATTGGTTGTGCACAAGTGCTACTTAACAATCCTAAAGATCCCAACAGGCCAAGGTATGGAAATTATAAAGAAAATACAATGGAAGTTTATTAGAAATTTAAGAAATCATAGATGAAGAGATATGTTTATGCTAAGGTAGACTCATATGCCAAATATCTTGGCATCTCAAAAGACAGTTAGGGTAGCCATAGAAAGAGCTAGAGATGATATGAGTACAAAAGAAGCCATTGGTAGCTCTAGGAGATCAATTACTATCTCTACCTGAAGCTGGTGAGAAGAGGAAATCCATAGATAGTGCTCTATTAACGGAGAAATCTCCTCTGGTATTACATGCCATAAGGGTAGAAGCAAAGAAAACTACAAGAAGAATCAAGAAGAAAGCTATAAGGAAAAAGGAATTTGGCATCATTGTGACCTCTGAAGAAGATTTAAAGGTTGACCTTAGTGCCCCAAAACCAAATATGGAAGGAGATAGGCATATAGATGATGCTCAACATGAGCATGAGATCAGTGAATTAGTAGATGAATATGTAAAGACATTGCAAGAGATGAAACCTGAAACAAACATTGTTTCCTCCCTACCTACAATGGAGAACTTCAAGCTATTGACTAATTCCTTCAAGGAATATGCCTCCAAACTAAAAGATTGAGTTGAAACATAAGTTAAAGCATGGATTGTAGAAAATAAATTATTGGACATTATAGAGAAGTGTGCATTTGCACATAAAAAATTAGAAGAGACTTTGAAGGATGTACAAGCCTGTGAAGAGGAAGCAAATAACTTATTTTTGTATTGCATGAAGTGGTCAGATTCCAAACAAAGCATAAAGGATGTTATGAATGAAATTGAGACACAAATAAGCAGTGCATCAAACACTTATGGTTCAGTACAAGATAGAAATGATCAAGCCTGGATCACTTTAGTGAGCTTACATGAAAAATATTTTACTTTGCAAAGCTGAAAAGAAGAAATAATCAAACAATTTGAGAAGCTAAGGGACTTGGTGAAGAATAAGTATATACCTGTCTCAAGTTCCCTTGCCAGTATATATATAGAACTTCAAAGATAAATCTTACTCCCTGTACTCCACAAGAAGGAAAGTAAATCTTGGTGAAGCTTGAGTCACAATACAAAATACTTGCAACACCAAAGAAGCATTGGGAAGAAGGTAAATCTACTTGGAAAGTCATCTTGCAGAAGCTTCAAGGTTCAACATCTTTGGGTTGACAATTTGTATTTTTCAAGTTTTCAGGTTTTTGTGCAAATATGCAGATGGTATAGAAGTTTTTGGTTTAACTTCCTAAGGGGGAGTTATCACATTCTTTCAATTATATCTGTTTGTACATCTAAGGGGAATTATACAAAAAAAATTGCACATCCTTTTCCATTGATGTCAAAGGGGGGGGGAGATATTTAGAAAGTTATTTGGGGAAAGCCAATTTTTTGGTAAGCATGGGAGAGATATTCAAAAAGTTATTTGGGATAAGCAAGTTTATTTTGGAGAATTTTTTTGGTAAGCATGTTGTCATCAATGACAAAGGGGGAGATTGTTGGAATTGATGTTGTAAAGAGGGATATTGTTGGAAGGTTGTCATTGAGGATGTTGTTCAGAAACATGAGCATGGTATGTAGCATGGTATGCACATTTTGCATAATCCAATGTTGTCATTAATGTCAAAAATTTTGTGGATC